>JAHWXV010211713.1:0-11298 GCA_024586415.1 Phrixothrix hirtus | reverse complement strand
ATATATATATATATATATATATAAACACTACATATTCGGTTTGAAAAGTGAAATTTAACCTACATACTTTTGTTAATTTTGCATTTTTTAACATTCCTTAAATTATGGTACTCCAAAATCTTATCGCGAATTTGTTCAAAGGGGGCCTTTGCTATGTTATATTTACTCTAAAATTATAACTATCATCAACACACAATTAACCTGTAATAAAAATTTCTTTTATAATACTTAAAAATTAGTTATGTTCTTTTTAATTTTGCACCATGAATATCAATGATTTGCACGTCGCCCCTTTTTAGAATGATGTACCAGAACACACCAACCACAGTTAGTCTTTTTAATACAAAATAATTCACTTACTTGATATAATTCTATCTTCTGTTGATCCAATCGTGATTATTTTGGTTAACCTTTATATTCGTTTGCCGCGGTCAGTTAGTTAGTTCCTACCATATGTTAACCCTTGGAAAATGCCTTAACAGCTGACATGAACTTGCACCCATTCCACAATGTACTTGGTTAACACTACACTGTTTTTTTGCAATCGCCACGAGTAACGCTAGATTGTCACAACTTTTATCACTCTATTTCTTTTTTCTTTTAAAAGTGACGACACTCCCGATACTATTTCCAACTTCCTGCTGTATCACTAGATCTTCCTTTACTTACGTGAATTCCACGCGTTTTATTATACACGTAATTTACTAAACCCCTATATTCCTGTCTATAGACAGCCAAATCGTTCGGTCAACAACCAAACACAACCGCTTTTAGGGTTTCTTCCAACACAACTTGTACATCCTATAGCCAAAATGCTACTCCTTGCTTTCCCTGCTATTCTTCACGTGGCATCCTTTCTTTAATTTTTGATTGGTGCTTTTAACTCACTTGACTAAAATTTGCCACTTGCGTACTAACGATTTCCGGTAATA
The DNA here is from genome assembly GCA_024586415.1 of Phrixothrix hirtus. NCBI lineage: Eukaryota > Metazoa > Arthropoda > Insecta > Coleoptera > Phengodidae > Phrixothrix > Phrixothrix hirtus. The sequence goes on along the minus strand of JAHWXV010211713.1, from coordinate 10,366 downwards.
TTTCCTGCTCGATTTATTTACCTTTCACGATTTAGCGTGCGTTTCGATATTTATCTTACATACAAAAAAAAATTTACATATATTGCAGAACTACATTGTCAAAACGGTGATTTGATGGAACACCATAATTTTAAGTCTTATTTAATACTTAAAACTATCAAGGACATTGCAATTTCATATACACTTAATATTTAAATACTCTTTGACAACCAACGAAATGTTACAGCTTTCCACGTCCAAAATACTTTTGCCTTGAAATTATAAACAAACATAGTTTTTTCATTAAATTGTAGTTCCATGAATTTATTGTACATACTCATATTAAATAAATTTACTATCAAACTTAATGATCAGTATTTAAGTGGCATCATTAACTAAATATTTTTAAGTTTTAAATATTTTGCTGATGATCGATTTATCAGTTTGCTAATTACATAATTTATATTACAGCACCTCACAGCTTAAATTAGGTACCACTCTCATAATTTTTTATCAATAACATTTAACTAATTATCTTCGAATTCTGTTAACAAGAATCATTCGAAACAAAAATAAATGATTACCGTTGAAATTTGTTTTTTTATGTTATACAGTAAAAGTTTATGATGCAATACTGTTAAATTTTTATGTTTCCATAGAGAGAAAATAACAGAGAATTTAAAAATTTGAAAAACAAAAGTGATATTTACTGCTGAAAAAACCTGATACTAAAAAAATACTTGAAATGCATGCCAAATAAGGAATATGAATCTAAAGAAAAAACTGTTACACTTTTTTACCATAATACCAAAGTTAAAAAAGTTATTGAGCGGCACTCCTCTTGTCAACTACAAAAAATAAACTTGACTACCATTTTTGTCACTTCCTTGAATTTGAATTTAACCACTGGATTTGGCATAAAATAAAGGAATCATATACATGGTGGCGCAAAATAAATAAACAAATCAATAAATTTTATTTTTTCTGATCTAATTTCATCATTTGATATTTAATTCTATTTACTAAATATCAGATTGGCAAGAAAGTAATTTTGGTTTTGTAGTGTAAAATAAAACTCATTTTTTTATACAAACAACCTTTTGCCATCTTTCTTGCAGTTTCATAATTCTGAGTTCATAAAAATTCTGGTTTTTATCAACAAAAAACTGAACCAAGTGTGATTTAAGGCCATCATCATTTGTGAAAGTTTTACCATTCAGTTTTACCAACTTTGAAATAAATGATAATTAGTGCTATATGGGAAAAGCGACACCATTTCCCAGCCAAATTCCAAAAATTTCCCAAGAGTTATTAAGGATGTGTGAGACGTTGCATTATCATGGTGGAATACAATCCCTTTACGATTTGCCAATGTTGGCCATTTTTGTTTGATTGCTTCATCCAGTTTTGTTAGTTGTTGACATCTGAATCAAGCATCTAGTTCCTTGGAAGCGGCTCAAAATACATAATACCTTTGTAGCCCTACCAAATTGACAAGATAATCCTTTTTTGATGCAATTCGGCTTTCGATGTGGTTTGTGCTGGTTCATCACCATGATCGTTTTTAATTGATATTACTGTAGAGGTCCCATTTTTCAGAACCAGTGATGATGCTTTTTACAAAACGGTCAATTTTGTTGTGTTAAATGAACCTCTTTCAATTCATGTGGAACCCAAATATTGAGCTTCTTATCAAGGCCAAGACATTTTAAGTGATTTTTAGTTGTTGCATGTGATACACTTAACCTCTCTGCATTCCCTCGAACAGTTATATAACAATGATCTTCAATTATGGCTTCGATTTGGTCATCATTAACTTCAGTAGATTGACCAGAACTTGAATGGAAAATCTCCAGAACGGAATTTTTTAAACCAATTGTGACATGTATGCTTTGTTATGCAGTCAACATCATAAACTTTGTGAGCCTCGGTAGCTTTCTTCCTTTTACAGAAATAAAAAAGCAAAATATGCTGAAAATGTTCATTTTTGCACTCCATGTTAAAATTGATGCTAAATTAACAGTTACAAACACAATTACGTACACCTTGCTTCTAAAGTAGCCTAAATGTGACTGATATCGTAGGCCAAAAGGAAAAAATAATTTAACAAAAGTCCTTCAAAACAAATTACAATGCTTTCTATGTGTGACAACCGAAAATACCTTTTTTGTGAACCTTGTAATATTGAGCAAGGCAAAATGGTGAAATAATTTTAAAAAACATATATTTACAACTACTATTGAAATTGAAAGCATTTTCAGTCAGAGTGTTACTAAAACCCAAATCAAAACAAATGTGGTTTGGATGTCTGAGTAAATAACTTCACTATGGCAAATTTAATCTTTATAAAAGTATAAAAAAAAACAAATATTAAAATGAATTATGTTTTATTGTTATAAAACTACATTACTGTTTATCAATATTTGAAACAATTTCAAACCACTGCCTAAGAGCATCGCTTAAAACTCTAGGAAGAGAATTAATATCTTTCAAAATAATATAAAATGGAAAAGGAAAAGAATCCATATAAGGTTGAATTCCTAAAAGCTTCCCTTCTTTAAATATAGGCATTCGAATATCTAAGATAGAATCTTTGTTTTCTGGATTATCGACTATAACAAATACCATAAAAATGTTCGATAATTTAGCCCTACGTACTGCTTGATGAACAAGTATTTCTCCTTCTGAAAAAATACCTCTTCCATCACTAATAATAATTAATAATTTAGCTACTAAAGCATTTGAATATAAATTACCAGAGTTTAACATTTCTGTTGCAAAATCTACTAACTTAGCAATACAAGTTTTTCTTTGTGTAAACTGAAATTTCTGCAATAATTTAGAGCCTGTCTTTTCAGTAAAAGTATCGGTTAATTTGTGCAGAATTTCAGTTACTTCGCCAAAACTTAACACAGCTAATTGTCCACTTTCTAATAGTGTGAGCGCTTTTGAAATTAAAGCAACACTTTCAAATGTGAGTTCTTTCGATTGATTGTCTGACATACTTGATGAGTCATCAATAGCTAAAACTATTTGATAGTCTCGTTTTGATGGTTTTGTTCTTCTTAACCAAATTTTATCTTTTCGAAATTGTGATGCAATGTATGGAATTACTTTACGCATATTAATTCGTCGACCAGTTCTGTAATCGCCTTTTAAATGTGAAGCTTGTGTTGGTTCTAAAACTAAACGAAGTTGCTCAGACAAATTTTGAGCTAAGGAAGATGTCACCGATGATATTTTTTCCCAAGCTTGCTCTGTTTCAATTGTTGTAGGTGGCTGTTAAAGATAAAGAATAATTAATATTATCACTTATTAGTATATTAGATATGAGAATACATATTACATTAAATATTTATAATTAAACCATTTCAAATTTACCGTTCTCAATTTAAGAATCCAATTTTGAGATGTAATCTTTTACTTGAGGCAAATCTGTTATGCATGATGTATAATTAAATTTTTTTTATTTTTATAAATAAAAAAAATTTAACTTTATAGTTAACTTGGATGTAACTGTTATGTAATAATAGAAACAACAGAAATAATATTAGTCAAATGGCATAAATAAATATACATCCGTAGAAAATAAATTATATTATTTTGCTACAGCTCTCAATCACAATGCATTCTTCGTATGATGCATTAGTATCAGCAAATGAACTTTATTTGATTATATTTCACATGTTACTTCACTTTTAATAATTATTGTAAGTCAGTTTAAAATGATTCAATTATAACATTCTCTGCTAAATTGTTGTTGAAATGACATTTGAAATAACGCAATTAGTCTAATTTTGAAACTATTTATATCCTTAAATAAACTAACCTCATTCCAAGTGGATAATTGTTGTTGAACTTCAATCCGCATTTGATTGATTTCTTGCATAGAAAGTGGAGCAACATTAGTTTCATTAAAATTAGTATATTGTGTATGATATGTTGTATCTCCACCACGTTGAACAGTTGCTGTTTCTATAATATCACCTTCAATATCAACATTTTGTACTTCTGACACATCAGCTACAAAAAACAAAAATAAATTACAATTCTTAAATTCACAACTTTAGTGTACCTTCAGGATGTTGACCTTTGCTCGAATGTTTTTTATTTTCTGATTCAATTTTCTCAGGTTTTACGGTTTCAGAAATTTCAATATCCTTTTCTTCGTCATATTCTACTAGCAACTTATCTGATGATTCAACTTCCGGATTTTCATCTTTCAAATTGGGTACTTCTTTTTGTTCTTCTGCTTGTTCCTTTGTAGCAGTATCTAAAACCTATAAATAATAATTAAAAATATTTATCTATATATGAATGGGAATCAATACTTGATCACTACTTTGCTTTGCTTCTTGAATATGCTGATACATCTCTGCACTTTGATCTTGTTTTTCTTGATCTTCGGCCAAATCTTCTGAATCTTGTGGAATGTCAATTGTTTTTAGCTTCTTTTTAGTTGTTTCATCTGTAACATCTCCTAAAGTTCTTTTACTATCAGACTCTCCAGGTTTACGTTTTATTTCAAGATCTTCTTCATCTTGTCTGTTACTTGACAAATTATCTTGAGCTGCTGCTTGTCCTTTATGACCTGTTTTGCTTTCTTCCATTCGAGATTGTCCAGTTCCTTCCTTATCTGGATTATCTTCTTGACAAATGTCTTTATTTGGTTTCATCTTGTTTTGAATTTCAGTAGGATTTGTTTCAACATTATCAGCTGCTTCTACATCATCAACTTCCATTGCTTGAGATTTTTCATTTGCGGTTTCAGTTTGATCTAAATCCGATCTTTGAGGATCATTTTCATCAGTTTCTTCCAATGTTTCAGTAGATTTTTGTATATCTGCACTTTTATCTTCAATTTCATCTTCTTTGTCTAAATCTTTATTTTCTGTGCCAGATTCTTTGGTTTCGTCATCACTTTCATTACTACTAGCATCACCTTCCTCATCATTTTTTTCTTTTTTTTCTTCCATATCCTCTTCCGTAGTTTTATTATCTGGTGGTGACATTTGCTCTAAAATTAAAAGCCATAATTATGAAATAATTTTCTGTAATGACAAATATAATACCTTTCATAGTATCAATATCAAAAGGATTTTTTTCATCAGGATTTTCTTGATTGTCTTGCATATCATCATCAATATCTAAATCCTCTGGTAAATCCATTGGTTCAGGTTCTGGGTATTCTGGTTGATTGCCATGGTATGGATCAATTTGGTTATCATCAATTTCAGGTTCATCCATCTCATTAATTTCATTTGTCTTTCTTTCTTTAGAATCACTAGTTTTATCATCTTGAGAATCATCCTTATTGGCATTATCATCTTTTGCAGCTAATTCATCTATTCCTTCTTTTTCACCTTTAGACCCTTTTTCTTCTTTGTGCTCTTGTTCTGAAAAATAAACTATAAATTTAGATAAAAGATATACAATAATAACAAACCATCTTCATTTTCATTTTCTTCACCATCAGAATTCCAAATTTGTTGATCTAATTGGTCTGCATCATTTCCTGTTTCGCCCATTTGTTCATCTGCATCTTTATCAGAGTCTGATTTATTGTCACCTTCGTCATCACCTTGTTCTACATCTTGCATTTTACCTTCAAAATCTTCACTCATTTCAATCCCTTTTTCTTCTTCTTTACAATCTTTTTCTTCAGATTTGTCTTTTTCTTGTTCTGCTGGTTGAGCAACATCTAACTGATCTTCTGATTCAATTTGATCAGACACATCTTTCTCTCCTTCACCTTCTCCTAAACCTAGGCCACCTCCCGCTTGTTGATTTTGACCTTCAGAATTTAATTCCTCTGAAAATTCTGGTGGTACACAGAATCCCTTAAGTAAAACAATTAGTAAACCTGTAATACAAGTTTAAGGTAACTTACTTTTGTTGCTAATTCAATGAAGATTTTAGAAACAATTGAAGCCATTTTACAAGTCACTCTATAAGCAGACACTTGTTGTGTTATAAAATACTGATATAATAAAATAAGCTGTTCTAGTACTGGGGTTATTTGTGAAAGTATCATTGTTAGTTCATCATTTTGCTGATGATGATAATAGTTAACAATAACATTATGCAAAAACTTCAAAACTATTTTCATTTCTAAAATGTCAATATCTTTTGACAGATCTTCCATGATCAAAACTTTTATGTGATTAGTTTTTAATTTTCCATCATCTTCATCTTCATTTTCTTCTTCAGGCGAGTTTAACTTGTGTTGCTTATAAATATTTTGAATAACTATCAACATTTTTTCAAGCAACATTTGAACGTCTTTTTTGAAATTTTCTCTAATAATAGATGGAATAGAATCTGCTTTTGTGTCTTCAGTTAATAAACTTATTATATTTTGAATATCATTTATTAACCAATCAATACTGTTTGTCAATGGCATATTTCCAAAAGCCGATTTTAATTTTAATAATTTTGTTGCAAGATCCTGTAAATCATAAATTACTTTACTTTTATTTTGAAGAAGTATATAAGTCGGAGAAGCAAGTTTGACTTCGATAGCGGGTAAAATATAATTAGTTTTTTCTAAATATATTAATAAAGTATGTGATACATCTATAATAGAAGATATATCTTCAATACATTCTTTCCATGCAAAATCTTGTTTGAGTTTGGACTCTAAAGTAGAAACTGGAATTAATTCATTTTCAAAATTGGATTCTTCTGGATATGTTTGGAGCAATATTTTATACTGTTCCATAACAATTAAAGTGTCTTTTAAGAACTGCTTGATAGTTTCATACTTATTAGAATGTATGTATGAACATTCTTCATAAGAGACAAGACATGAAGAATAAAATCTTAAATAATACAGTGTCCTAGAAGATTCAATCATTTTCAATTTTTGATCTTGTATAATTTGCTAAAATAAATAAATTAAGTAATTATATTTGAAATAATATCTAAAAAATGAGAGAAAATAAATCAGTATGGTCTGTCCCTGTAATAAATAACGAGAATATTGATAGTGATATTAAAAAAATGGATTTTCATGTTTGTCAAACCATTTGAGGTGTTAATTACTTTTCTAGTAAGCAAAATTTGAACAAAAGCTGGTCTAAAATTTTAAATGCTTTTTATGTTCAACAATCTTTGCAATAAAGGACATGTGACTAATCATCTCAATCAAACAATTTTCTTCTTAATTTCTTCTTGATGGATTATAAAGTTTTACCAATAAATCTGATTACAATGCTTTCACTTTACAGGTAAACAATAACAACATTTACGATCCAGAATATTGATAACATACGACAATAATTAAATTTTAATAAAAAAAAGCTAGAATGCTTCCATTTGCCATTTTATTTTTTGTTTCTGATTTACAAAGTTTTGTAAATCCACAGCATTTTCAAAACTGCCTCTTTGATAATGGTCCCTTACTTTTTATACCAAGCGAGCCAAAAGGTTGTTGCCTGTTTGATTTTAGCATACCGCACTCTTGGTTACTTTTATTACCTAAAGTTGGGTTGCATGTTCAAGATTTAGTTTGACCTTGTTTGACATACCGTATGTGTTTTAGTGTAATAAATGTTTTAATTGCCAACCAATTTTTCACAATTAGTTAATTATTATTTTTAGTAAATAAATTAAGGCCAATTTACAAAATTAATTATTTGAAAATTCCAATTTTTAGTTGTATATTAATAAATTGCTAAGTATCATATGATATGCCATTGAACTTTGAATATCAGTATGACCAACTTAGTGAAATTTATGACCGATTTCAAATTCAAATAGGTGACAATCTTTCTAGCTCACATGATATCATGCGTCTTATGAAAAGCTTTTAATTCAAATTATAAAATATATAAACAAGTTGAAATGAGAAGCTCATTTCTTGCATTCCAATGTTTTAGTAACTAAATTGTAACGTTAGTAATTTTCTGCTGTGATAATTTTTGTTGTCCACCAGCAAGTTAGTCTTTATAAGACCATTGCATTAAAAAAATAAGACTTATCTAAAAGCAGTTTATACATTTTCTTGAATTTTGTTTGAAATTTATCTGGATATATTTAAAAACTCCTCAGCGATTCAAATAAAATTAGTAACTCTCTCAGAACTCCTGCACACTAATAAATTTGACCTACTCGATAAATTCATAAAATGTAATAAATAACTATCTTTTAGATCAAGGACAGTACACACGGATTGTTTAAAAAGTATACTTTAACATTAGTTACTTACTATTAAATGTTCCGAAAAGCCTTTACAACGCTCCACATTTTGAATTCCTAAATCTTTTGCAGGATTTTGTAAATGTAATTTCAATAAATCCAATCGTATAAGTGCTCTTGTATAATACATTTCAGAGCCATCCCAAATTGTTAATAGTTTTTCATCGTTATTGCTAAAATTTTATATTTATGATTATTGTGTTATGAAGCAGATCTTTCTTTAAAATTACAATTTTTTTAATAGAGCATATCTTTGAGATGAGGAAATTCCCAAATATTGAGTAGAAATACTTTAAAAAACATGAAATTCAACGATGCCACCCAACAGAACACCACTGAATTTTTCAACAAATGAATCTGAATACATTACATATGGCACTGTTGGAGCTTGAATCCTTTTGAGTAACTAATTTTTAATGGGATCGATAGCTGTTCTTAAAACTCAGTCTTGGAACTGTCATTCAACTACTATGGAAATGTTAACTATAGAGTGACTGCCTCCTTACTTAAAAAACTGTTATTATGTATATGTGCACCTTAATTATCTATTAGTCACTGCCAAGAATCTTTGATTTGAACTGTAGGTGTGGTTCTAATCTGACTCAAAAATTACCAAGCCAGACATGCGTTGACAAGAAAATACGCATATGCGAATGTGAGATTACATTCAAGACTGTGATAAGTATATGTTATCACGCGCTACAATATCGTAAACAGAGGGTTGAGTATATATCCATTAATTTTTGTATGCCGAAAATGCAAACAGGAGGGATGCACAAAAAACAGCTCGTGGAAACAGGAAATATTAAAAAGTGTGGGTCCCCAAAAAAGAAATTAGAAGGAACGGTCCATTGAATAGATAAAAAAGCAATAAGTATATTGAGTGACTGGCAGCATAATAAATCGGCATTAAAAGAAAAGAAACATAGTGATTATGGGAAAGTGTGTGCGCTGTTTTCTGTGGTCGAAAAAAAAAGGAAGGCACACGCGTCAAAGAAGTCACCGTTAAGTGATCTTTTAGAATTACCATTAGGAAGAAAAGCATGCGCCGAAATCATCATTGAAAATCAGTCGATCCAAGCAAGCAGGGGAACTTTCACAGTCCGCCGAGCCAGCTGCGAAGTTGTTGACGCTGCTTAATTTGCAACATCAAAGTAAGTGAAAACTGTTATCTTCTTTACAATTGTGCAACTGCAAAAGTTTCTTTGGTTATTTTTCTAAACACGCCGCGATATGAGTATTAGAACCATGTTTATGTTTGCAAACTGTATATACAAATATTTCAATAATATTAGGATCAACATTCGAATATTGAACTGAATTTGAGACTCTTCATTCATTAATACAATTATTTGTTGAGCATTTTCAGGCATTATAATTACAGGATTAATTTATGTAGTATAAGTTTGTGTTCGCATTGGATAATTTTATGCTGCAGAACGTTCTGAAATTTCATGTTGAAAACCAAAAGAGCCGCTTATAAACTTGAATTTTGGTCAGCTTACATTTATACCTCTTCCCTTCAGGAAAACGGTAGGATTTGTTAAATTGGTTTTAATACAACTTATACGAGTATGTTTAGGTGTTCATTAGTATTTCGCAAGAAAATAAAGGAGTTTTAAATTACACTGTTTTTATTTACATCGTCATAAATTATAAAAAAATATAAATACACTTAAGACAGGAAAATAGGAAATAACTTTGAACTTGACAGCAGAAGGCAGATCTCAGGTTGTAAGTTATTCTTTCTAAAGCAAACTAATCAATTTAGGACGTATTTTGTAAAAGTGTGCCACCATCTGTAAGTAGTTGTGAAGCCGATGAGCGAGTTCGCTTCATGCGCTGAGTTTGTCATATCTTAGACCGAGGCTAATAATAATAGCAAGAAGAAGAATGGAAGAGAATAAAAATAAGTAAAAAGCATTCATTTAAGGAATAATCGATACAAGAGGATAGCATTGATACTAAAATCTACTGAACCACATCCATTACTCATAAATTACCCTGATCAGTCTGGGTAATACCCACTGTCGGCGCACATATTTAAATTTTAGTTATTATATTTTGTTCACCGTGTGTATAAAATTTAATTTAGTTCTTTTCATTTTCTTAGGTTACATTTGTGGCGAATTGCAATATCAATTCGCGCGCTTTCGTCAGTGCAAATTTGAAGCGCTCTAAGTAAAGA
>JAHWXV010211711.1:0-12841 GCA_024586415.1 Phrixothrix hirtus | reverse complement strand
AAAGTAATATTAAGAATATCTGTACAAAATCACCGTTTTTTAAATAAAGTAATAAAAGGAATTTTTTTATTACTTATTAATCAACGTAAAAACAAAATTCTCGTATGTTTTGCCCGTAAGGTCAAGTTCCTTGACCTGCTTAACTATGTTTTCGCTAGTGTAGGTCAAAAATCATGAACTATTTCGATTATTTACGTACCTTATCTAATATAAAAATAAATACAGGATTAATTATTGAATAAAAACTATTAATAATAATGAACGGTAAAATGTCGGTAATTAAATATGAAATACTTAAATGGAATATATATACAGGATGTTCTAATTATAAAATAGTAAAATAATTTAAAATATGTATAATTAATGGGTCTATGCCTGAACTAAGCGTCGAGTTTGTGTTTAATAATTATTTGATTAATTATTTATCGAAATCAAAATGGATGCCAGGTATAGGCACATTACAATCTACGCACTAGCAACTGCAATTGTAAAGATATACACTTCGTGTGCTCTTGGTGCTTCATATTCTGGAATACTCTACGCCTACGTTGGTGCGTTGCCATGAATGTGAGGAGTGTGAATATATATTTATTCTTTCTTGGCATTTTTGAATTTTCGAAAGAACCATACCACACAGGAGGCTGTTATCTGAATAAAAATAACAATAATAATATTAATATAGTATCTTCTGATATTTTCCTATTCATGGGCACAGATGTAAATACAGATTTTAGAGGCCCTTCAGCCTCTCTATGCTTAAGACCGTCTGTGCATGAGAAATAACAAATACGCGGATCTATGGGACCAAACTCGAATCAAAAATCCGTAATCTCAACGGGTAAAACACGATGCCGAGGCGATGTATGGATACGCGTTAGTTAGCCGGTAGCGATTGCAACTTGCCGTTGCTATAATTATATTTATATCCATATTTTATAATATCGTTTGTTACACTCTATATGTTAGGGATATATAACTCTATTTTGATTTTAAAATTGTTAACGAATTCTTTCCTGCTGTAATTCAAGGATTTATGTTATATTTTATTATGCCAATCTATATATGATTTCTTTTCATTTTATAGGAACCATAATAACAAATACAATTTAATACATTACAGTCAAATATTTTAATTATTCGAAATAAGGTGTTGCAGAGCAAATAATTCAGACGCATCCATCTTCTGGAAGTCAATGTATGCGGAACAATATCCAGTTGTTATAGGTGGATGACGAAATATAGATGGTAAATGTTTCCTATTGAATTCGGATTCACTATAAAGAAAATTGAGCATGCAATCTGTTCAGAAGTAATTAGGTAATGTGAAAAGCGAATCTTGCAAATAGGCAGGCCAATTACGGTCAAATTAAGCAAGTAAAAGTGATAGCACGACTGAAGCCCGCGATGCCGCAATAACTACAATATAGTTCCCGAATTAATATTCTAGTCAGTGGCAAATTTTGCTGAAACAAGTATTAAATTAAAATTGGTTGTGATAATCGTTAAAATGTTTAAAGTTTGAAAACCAAAAGTAATTTTAATAAAAATAACAACCAATTTAGGGAAATCCCTCCCAATTTCTTAAATGTTTGGAAGCACATGGGGAACAAGCCAAGGTCCGTCAGAAATATTAAGAGATGGTACTAACAACTTACATCGGTTCTGTAATTAGAGGCAAATTCTATTCCCAGATTCACCAACAATTGCGCCTTATAGATAATTTCACATCATGGAAAATTAAAGACAAAATCTGTTCGAATATATTTAATAAGGCCATCGGTGCAAACTACAGATCGTAAATCAAAATCGCTGTATGAAGGTTGACAATAAAATACAAAACAGAATTAAATTAAACAGAGAAACTCAACTGGAAATGCTCGATTTTAATTGCTTAGTTAAATAACATGACCTGGTCCCAACGCTTCCCTTACAACCAAACTTCCTCCCAGAGACTTCTTGTCACTGATACCTATAAAATGAACGAATTAATTAATTTTGACTTTTGCCCGTGTTATAAAAAACGAATTCCAAAAAACATTTCATTAAAACATAAGTAATTAATGTACATAATAAATGTAGATTGCATATAGAAAATCAAATATCTAATATAAAATTTCCATAGTAAAATAAAGTAGCCACCATCGTCCTCAAAATTCAAGTCAAGACCACAATTACGTTTTCAACACCTCTCCTCCCTTTTTTGTCGATCATGTCTGCTTTGTTAGATCTGAATTACTAAAATATTTAAACACTGTGCACTAAATCATATTTGTTATTATGGTTCTTATAAAATGAAAAGAAAACACATATAAATTGGCATTTCATGGCAATTCATTGAGAATTTTAAAATAAGAATAATATTTTATATCCCTAATATAAAGCGTGTAACAAAACATATTCTAAAACTACGAATATAAATATTATAGTAACGGAACGTTACTTTACATCAAATCTCCGTTAAAATGAGGAAAATCAAGAACAACAGGGAACTTGAAATAAAATATCGTGTTACTGACATCAAAAGTCAGAAAGAGAGAAAAAACAGAATAACCAGCGATTAGTTGCAGGTGCAGTATTGAAATATGCACCAGAATGTCGATCTGAAAAATGCGGTTGAAGAAACTAAAATGTACTTCAAGCGTGTTGATTCTGGCGGTAAATTTGTAAATCGAGAAAATAAATGTTTCACTGATATAATAAAAAAATTACAATTTTCGTTATATCGTTACTTGCGTTTGGGAACTTATTAGCGTGGGCAATAATCTAAGCCCAAAGGCAAAAATTCAGCTCTATAAATTGTTATGAAATCATCACGTGACGAAATAGAGTATTTTACATTACGATACCACATTAATGCATCATTTTTAAACAGATCTGAAAGACGTAACTTTGGACTTATGACGTAAAATCTTTAAACTTAATTAGGACGAGTAAAGAGATGTAGCAGAAAGTGAAAGGAACAAATTTCAAATAAACAGAAAATCTCCAACAGACTGACACACTACTCGTAACAATTACTTACCAAATACAGCAAAAAGGTATGATTATAAATGTAGTACAATCGTTGAGGAATCATATAACTTATCCGTTTTTATGGAAGAAGTCCAGCATGATATAAAACTCTCCAGTCCCAGATGATACTCCACTAGAGTTTATAAGGTACATACCCAATATTGTTAACGACTCATGCAATTATCTACATAGTAAATACAGTAAATAATTGTTTTCTACATAGATTACATACTTCTGCTGTTTTTATCGACCTAAAAAAATGCATTTAATGCCATTTATCGCAAGGATATCATACAATAGTTACGCAAATGGAAATTTAAAGAAACTTAGCCATATCGTCAAAAGCATCCTAAGTAACAAAACAGTTAGTGTTAAAATTGGCAATATGGTATCTAAATGATATCATATAACTGACGGGGCATCACAAGGATGACCACTTAATAAAACGCCATTCCTTGTGGCAATAAAGTCATGATTCATAAATCTGAAGATATCAGACGTAAATCCAAATTTCTCCACTTTTGTAGAAAAAGGTTGATGTACCGTATAATATATTGAAACGCTTACCTTCTAGATAAACGATTAACCAATAGAAAGTGTAGAATGGTTTAAGTGCCTAGGGATAACTTTTTTTGAAGAGCTTACCTGGATGGCTCACATAGATAAATTGTCCGCAAGTACATATATATTCTCAATCTAAAAACTGCCCTTCACATACTAATTGGCGTGCAGATAGGAGAGCCCATGTCATATTATGGCAGTGAGTTTATCGACGAGCCATGTAACGCAATGTAACGCACATTGAAACATACTTCAAGGGAAAATGTAGTTACAAACTAGTACAGCAGCATTCATTTATTTGGCCACAATTCGGGTTTTTCCCCAAACAAATTTCAGTAACCTTACCACTATAGTGTAACTTTTAAAACTAAACTACCTTCAAATAATAAATTATTTAGATACCCTAAATAAAATTCCCATAGGCATACGAAGCTGTATGTCTTAAAAATCAAATTAAATATCAAAACAAATTCAAAAATAATTGAACACTAAAGATTGAAAGGTCATACTAAAGATTTTATATTATGCTTACGGGTACGATTCGAGAAGTTTCGAACGAAGTACCTAAATTATTGAAAATATCTGTGTCAAATGTGATAAGAGTTAAACTAGAGTTCGTTACAGTTTCGTACTCGACTTCGGCAAATTTACCAAAGACGCCATTGTTACCTATTTTGGACATTATTAGGAACAAAATTGCAATTGGAAGATGATGTACAAAATAAATCAAATGTTTTCTTCTTTCAAACACGGTAGTTTAGAATATTTCAATTTTCTAATTATTAGATTATAAATCTAAACTAGTAGCGAAGAATTCTTTCACATTTTACATTGTGTTGGTGATTTTAGAATTTGTATATGATTCAGTCCGCATTTTGCTTTTAAAATTAGATGTTTGATGATTTTTTGACATTCAACTCGTTATAATTTTTGTTTCAAGGTACGATAAATTTCATAGTATATCCGATAGAATTTAAAACGATTTTCCTTTACTAAACCTTTATGAAATTATGTAACCCTGTTATTATGCGTTACTAGATTAAGTTTACTTTGATTTATTTAAGCGTTATACAAATAGTACCGAAAAAGTTGAGCTATACGCAACTCAATTTAGACGAAATTAATTAGTGTCAGTATTGGAGACCTGCCCGAAATTGATATTTATTGCTATAATTGTTTATTTGGCTGTTTTGTAGGTGTATCCTGTTTGCCTTACAGTGTATTCCATCTTATTATTATTTTCCATCTCTTATGTTGACAATTCAACAAGCGGGGTCGATCTATTTTGGCGAAATCCATTTAAAACATATAAAGTGTGGTCTGAATATTGCAACATTTGTATCGGCCAACTCACCCAGATTTCACTGACCTATCCCATCAGAGTTTAGGACTATTTGCAATGTTTCCTCACTGTGCCGTATTGCCATTTTCGCATGTGATAGTTTATGTCGTAACAGCACACAATGGGAACTAATTGAATTAATTATTGATTAGTGAGATAACGTAATTGGATGGTTGGATAGAAATAAGGCGGTGAGCTTGTAGCACAGAATAGTTCGAATGCTTAGTGATAAATCTGACATTAATTAGAAAATATACTGAGTACTAAATGAGACAGTGAGTAGAGCATACATTTTATGCATAGATAAGTGTAGTAGTAAAGGTATGATAAAAAAGCTCAGAAAGCTATTTACTGAAATTGCTTTAGAGTGATCACTCAGTTTAATTCTTTTCGAGGTGATTAATGTATATCTGCTTACTAACTTAAACAGTTTAGCCTATCCATTTTAAGTGACTTCAAGCAGTTGGCGACTGTGAGGATTTCTGGTTCAATCTATTATCATCTTAGATCAACCATCCTAAGTTTCTGAGAACATAAAATTAAAACCACGCTTTTAGAGGTTTAGAAAGGGATAACTGCTTCAAGTATCCAAACAAACGATACATAAAATACATACACGTAAATATAAAAACAAAATTCTGCACAACGCATAAAATCAAAGAAGTAATTGAGAACTAAACGAATCATTGAACAAATAAAGGTTTAACGTAAAATTCAAAATTTACCCTGATCGATGACGCCGACCACAAATTGTTCTTCATAGCAGGTAAGCGAAATTTAAAAAAAATATTACATTTAGAAAAGGAATGTGGAATAATCCACAAAAGTTGAACTTAATAGTTTGAGAAGGTAAAAGCAAAAAAAATTTAAATCAAACACGAAACAACAAAAGTGAGCAAAAATCTTAAAGCAATGTTAATACATCAACTACTGGCATAGCACAGTTTCGGGAGCTATTAAAATAGCTACGCGATACGCTCGATTTAATTAATAATTTGCAAAATCGAAATCAATCTTTAATGGGCGATATAATTAATTTAAACGAAATGGCCAAAAGCTTAAATAAAGGCACGGACATACAGGTGCCCTTGAACAAATGTTTTCAACAAAAACAAAGAATAACCAACAAAGTTGAATGACTAGGGAAGCCGAAACAATTTTACAGCGCGTCGAATGCATGCGATGCGAATAGCATAATCATTGCCGGGATATGTTGCAGTGACGCAATCAAGTGGCCAATGAAGCAAGAGAGATATTGGTTCTAACACTCGAGATCCAAATCGCCTGGTTGCAAGTAGGCGTTAGAGGTAATCGGTTTAGAATGCAGTTGTAAAGTGAGTAACTATTTCAAGACGCAGACTTTTCAAAATCTTTGGACAAGAAACTGCACAAGCTGAAAGTGTTTCAATAGGTTATCAGGAGTTAGAACTAAATCAAGTTAGGGAAAACTAGAAAGAGGTGGGTCGACAAGAAAATGGCTTGGAGCGAGGCAAGAAAAATCGTCAATTATTGATGATTGAGCTTGAAGAGGAGGAAAGTTAAGGATAGATTCAACACGACTAACAGGTGTAATAAATAACTTGTTTCAGACGAACTTGACTCCCCTACGCGTTGCACCCTTAAACCCGTTGCTTCTGCTTTAAAGGCTGGCTTATATGAGTCCACCTGTATACTATTATAGACGTGAGTAATAATTTATAAAATTAAAATCAAGTTTTAATCAGCGACAAAATTAATTTAGACAAAGCGGGCGAAAACTTTAAAAAGGCACGAACAATATATAAGGTGAAATTTGGTATTTTTAATATTAGTGTGAAGATTATAAGTAAAGATAATAAGTCAACAAGCTATAGAATTTTTAATTAAGACTGACATGGAATTCAGTTGAATCAAATTTAATTTAGATCTCCTTCTTTACACCAAGTGAAAACACAATTAATTTAATTGAATTTCCATAATCTGTAGATGCAAAATAGTAACTTTCACCACAAACACCCAAAAGCCTCTTATACCTTGAAAGACATCGTTGTTATTTAATTAGCTTGTAAGATTCTAGTCGTCGTTGGACGTTATAATTATCTATTATGTACTCTATAAAAGGAAATTATTTGTAAATGGTAGTAGAGTTTTGTACAGAAGCTGTCATGCTGCAGAGCATTAACATTATTAGCTTGTTAATTATCTTGGGTATTGTGACTGCATTATTTTCTACCTCTGTTGTATTCTACCAACTAAACATCAAATTTCCTGACAGCTTATTATATATTTATGACTATACCTATATTTAAATGAATAGATTTAAGTGATATTTTCAAAGAAGACATAAAATAGATCACTCGGTATTTATTAATCTATTAAGTCTTTGATCGGATTTACTTGACTTGTAATTTGATACAAATATCCGCCCATAATAAATCTGGCAATATGTGGGTATATTAGTATATTAACTTCAATAGGGCTTTGTGGAATTCAGCTAATTGTTATTTAAACATTATATTTAAATCAAGTGTTAGTATACAACTGGAATTTATCAATGCTAATTAATCAATTCTTTGACCTATTTCTGAAAACTTAATTTTCTCAACCGAACTCTAAAGCCATGCTGAGAATTTTAAATTTTCCACAATTACCTAATTGCGATCATTTAACAATTTTAAAATGAACACGACCTTTCGTTTTCATTAAGTTAACACAGAAAATTTGACCAAGCCTCAAAATTAAATGCCAACCTACAACTTAATTGGGTTAACTTAAAATAAGTTGTAGATGGTAATTAGTTCCATTTTTAAAGCCTTAAACCGTTGAACCCAATAGGGACTACTGTTAAGTATTTTGTGAAAATGTAAAAGCTGTATTTATATAAACTGCGTCTCTATATCGCATATGTTGCATTCTGTAGATAATTTAATATTGCCTTAGTACAATATTAATGACTTGTCTGTGAATAATTGGAAATAATACCACAGAAAAAAATGATTAACGCTATCTTTT
Source organism: Phrixothrix hirtus (assembly GCA_024586415.1). NCBI lineage: Eukaryota > Metazoa > Arthropoda > Insecta > Coleoptera > Phengodidae > Phrixothrix > Phrixothrix hirtus. The sequence goes on along the minus strand of JAHWXV010211711.1, from coordinate 4,935 downwards.
ACATTTATCACATATATCAAAGATAAAGTTTCGAATTAATTTAATTTTGAACATAAATGAACACATTAAAAACACAATACAATTATAAAAGTAGACAAATTTCATCTCTAATGATAAATAATATTACGTGGCGTACAAGTTGACTTGGAAAATTAAGGAAACATTCCCTGTGCCACTGTATCTCTGCTATCTATCATCATTTTTAGTATAAAAGTTTAAAAGTTTTTCTCGGGTTGTGTAGCCCTAACTAATCAATATTAATACATAAGAAATTTTATAATTTGAAAGTTTTGTCTGAAATGTTTTGGAAAGGACAGCAATCTATCATCATTATAGATACAAATAGTAATATATACCGTCATTCAAAATAACTGCAACTAACTTGGAAATATTGCCGTGTAGGTCACTTTTACTGCAAGTAGAAAACAACATATGATCAATGGTAATGTTTCAAATATAAACTAATAACTTTAATGGTAATATGCCGTCAGCAACGTAACGCAACATTGCCATGCACCTATTGCAATATATGTAAACATAACACTGCAACTGAAAAGGATTATTTTAGATGTATTTAAAATCAACAGTAAATCGAATTTCTAATATTTATGCATTAAATTTGATAAATAATATCCATTACAATAATACGAAACTCGTAAAAAACTGTTAGGAGCCATGCAAACACCACTCATTATATGAAAACGTAGCTAGAACTTGCATAACAAAACTTACTTTAATTTAGCGTTTTAAAGTATCGGTAGCAAATTACTAACTATGATCTCGCATCACCATTAAAATTAATAGGCTTATAGGTGATATCACGAGTATATTGGGCGTCCAAGAAAAATAGAATTAGATAAAGTAGAAAGAAGTTATATACATATAGTTCGGTAAACGCTCCGTTTTCGATTTACAGTGTTGAAAAGTATTTTATATTTAATTTGTTTTAATATCTTGAATATGTTTAGACACATTACATTGAAACTTGGTACGTAGTGTTATGAAATTAAAGGGCTGCCACATTAATCAACTCAGAACCACGCTCTAGAATAGGGCAGGGTGATATACAAGTGTTGTTGTGCTGATACTTCTACTTCTCCCTAGGTTCGTTATAATTCTCCCTTGAGTTGAAGGATTCCTGGCAGAAAGAGAAAAGTTCGACTAAATTAGGGCACCAGACGTTCTACCGCACTAATGAGAAGGCAGTACATTTGAACGACAAAGTGTACGACGTTATAGTTCTTAGCTAAAATTTAACAGGAGTATTCAACGGTTAGTCATAGTAAAAGTCTATTTTACGGGAGAAAATAGAAATAGGATACGACAATACACTTCAAGAACAAGATCAGATTTCCACAAACAGTGAGAGCATTTATTAAATAAGCAAAATATAATTCACATAACAGCATAACAATAATTAAATAACATAGAAATATAACGGTAATTTATATTCCCTAAGAAATTCATTTAACAAACGAAGAGTTTATTGAAGGTGCCTTTATACTGGATTAAAGCTAACATATATTTAAATATAACGGATCAATTTACAGTTGTATTCTTAAATGCTCTTAAGCTAAATTACATTTACGATCAAAGAAAGTTATTGACAAAGTTCTTTTAAGGATTCGAACTTAATCTAGATAATTATTTAGGTAAACCACGTACGATAAATATCGACATCTAATTCGAGGTAGTGTCCTATTCAAATAATTTAAAACAAAAAAAAAGAAATTTTAACTTCATAGATAGCAATTCATGTCTCTTAAAAACAGTACTAATTAAGTTTAACGTACAATTTGCTTGAGAAAAGTACCTGATATTATGGTCTAAATTAGGTATTAATAAATTTGAGAGTTGTGCGTATATTTCAATGTACGCTAAATTGATCTATTTTTTAAAACAAATTACCACAATGCCATCAGTGAACCATATTCAATTACGGACGATATTACTTTACAAATTAATACGGTAGTGAAGTTCTAAATATTCGAAAATGTATACTTAATATTTAATTACGCAAACACTAAAGTATATTATAAATTCAATGTATAGTAAAAATGAGAAGTCCATGCCCACCCCAAGGTGCAAATTAATTTACACAGGTTCGTCCACACTTAAAGTATATCGATCATTAACACGTTTCCCTTTTGAAATATACGGAGCTGCAAAAATACAATGTTGTATTACAATTATTCTTCATAAAGGTATCGCATGTGTCACTTGAAATGCAGCTGTTCTGAGATGGCTGCACCTTATAATGCTTTTGTTTGGTTGTTTTGATTCAAGCGAATCTCATTTCTAATTGAGCATGCACTTCTAGTTCTTGACTGTACATACATGTATCTAATACGATATGACACCTCGAAAATGTTTCTATCATGTCTTTCAGTCTGATAACAGCATTGATACAAAAACGATTGTAAAACAGGCGCAGATGTTTATGAACTACACAGCTACAGGCATCTGAAAATTATTTAAGTAGCTGTACTATTCAACTCCTCCGTAATAAGTATTGATTATTAGATTATTTATTCTACGCCACAGAAATTACGGCAAGAAACAAAAAATAGCTATGGCGTGTTAAACAAAACATTCGCCATAGGAAAGTAATTAATTAACCTTATACGACCCTTTACACATGCAGGCGATCTCGTGCTGTTTTTACTAGTCGCAGCGTACAGTAACCATGGTCGGTACTGTAAATCGTTGGTAACTTTAAACCCACCAGATCAACTATTAAATAAATCAGAGCAGTAATTACCAAATTTACTAATCTAGAAATTAATGAAATACGTACCATCGTACATAAACTACAGTTATAAAAAAATGATTCGCTTCGAATTATTCTAGACGAAAACCACATACCGGTTTTAAAAATCTACAAAAAAGCGTCAAGCGTTTATCGTTCTTCTAACATTTAAAATTCCACTATAAACTGCATTAAAGTCGTTGGGCATCGGATAGAGACACCTCCTAACAAAATAGTATAAGAAAATCGATTTCCGTAAATGGTCCTAATTACAATACACAAATAAAATTTCAAATGAAAAAGAATTACTATTAATTCAAGAAATAAATTACATATAAATATCCCGAAAAAGTATTGAAGTTCAATAATAAATTATCATTTTTTCCAACTTAAAATCCTATGTAAAATGAGTACGGTGTCCGTACAAATAATTTTTCTTTGCAATTCTATCACGAACGTAGTTTTATGAAATGTCACCGTGACAAGGCGTTTTCATAAAAGAAATTGACTCTACTTTAGCATAGCAGAGACACTTCAGTCGGATATTTCAGAGTTTTCTACAACCTTACGCAAAACTCTTTCTTTACAACGCCAATTCGAGCATAGCTTTCTTTGACAAAATCTGTCACGTTTGGTAGAAAATATTCAGTTTCTCTCAAGCGACATTAATTTTTCCGAATATTCTGTGAGATAAAGCTCTTCGGTTAGCATGAGAAGGAATATAAAGCCGACGAGTCTATCGGCCAATGCCGCTTGCATATCTGCCAGTTCCAAAATATATTAATAGTGCTCATATTACTATTGTAAAAATACTGCGATACAAATAATCGAAATCAAATACAAAATGTGTTATTACAATAAATGCCCAAAATAACAATAAACAATAAAGTGTCATTGTTTTTATAGTAGATGCGTCCTTGTGAATGCATTCTTTTTACTATACCCCTAACATGAAATACAGTGCTGGGCCGTTATAGTATATTACGGTACAATACCGATAAGTGGCTTCTAACAAGTCGAGAAAGAGTTAGAAAAACAAGATCCAAAAAGTTGAGTTTTACCAATTTTCGAGATTTGTAATAAGGCACTTAATAATCGTGTGTCTCACGCTAGTCTTTGCACTAACGACAACTGTAAATCTATTTCAGGTGCTAATTCGCTGCTCATGCCGGAGGGTGGACTGAAAAGCTGATGCCCGGTAACGGACTTAGGCGTCTCTTCTGCCGACTCGTGCAGGACTACAGGGGGTCCTAGAGATCGACTCTTTTGAGGAGTAGACCTCTGAACAAGTTATACGCCGGAATGAGTACCTCGGGATGGGCCTTAAGCTCCTCGTCGTACTTGGGCGGCGCGTGCTAACTTTAGTGTCGAACTTGAGGGGGCATTGGTTTCAACGCAAAATGGTGACTGGACGACGATGTGCTTGAAGGTTATTTAGTTAACCATATAAGCGGCTGGGGCTCCACGGAATTGGCGGCGAACGCCTGTCAACCAATGATGACAATTTGATATTAAACTTGTACTCCGTTTTATAACAGTACTAGTATCGTTATAAACCATAACATGCTTGTTGTGAAATATTACTATAACAATCTACCATGACAATCACAGCAATTTGGGCAATATATCAGAACGTGACAGTCAACTTAATCGGTAAATGTATAAAAACAAATTGGTAGCGCAACAAGCGTTTTATTTTATAAAAATTACGCGCTTGAAACAAAAGTTTTGGAATAAAATATTACAGTTGGGTCTCATTTTCACATGTAACTTGCGATGAATAGAAGTCAAAGCATGGTGAATTTTTTTGTTACTTTTCTATTTCCATATTGATTGATATAAATCACAACTTAATTTTAATTAAATCAATGTATCGGACGAAAGAAATCGAAGGAAAATTTTTATTTATAACTGAAGGCTTAATCAGAAGAAAATCTTAAATTTAAGAGTGTTAGCGGCGAGTAATATAAATGTATTGCTGTGGTATAAACGAAATGTAACACTATTTATATAAAAGTGTATACGAGAGAGAACGCCTTGAACAGTGCTTTCAAATAATCCTGTAAACCACGTGATCACAGTGTTCGGCCACCCAACTAACACTAGTTGGCAATACTTTTTGTTAAAAATTCCTGCAGTATTTATTTATTTATATTATTTCTAGGTTAAATTTTAGGTTATTTATT
>JAHWXV010211709.1:0-18669 GCA_024586415.1 Phrixothrix hirtus | reverse complement strand
CACACACACACACACACACACACACACACACACACACACACACACACACACACACATATATATATATATATATATATATATATATATATATATATATACTATAGGTTATCTACCATTTTCATTATATTGCAGTACTACTTAACAGCTGACAGCATGCTTATTGTAACGAAGCTAGTTAATTGTTTTAAAACCTTTATTTATATTCACTAAGATTAGGATTAATTATATACATTGATTTATTTAAATATTTATTTCACGATACACTAACAACAAACGTTTGTATTTCTATTTATGTATGTCAGTAACTACCACACTGACCTTAAACTTCGTACTTACGCTGGTTCTACCTTTGGGTGTCGAAATCTGCACTACTATCCATACTTGCAGCACCATTTCTTGCAAAAATGGCAGTCCACAGATTTCGTAGTTGGTGGAGCTCCTTTTGGATTCCAAGCACGCGCCAGGTACTTCAAACCAGCGTCTTGGAACACTGTTTGCAACATGTTACATACCACGCGCCAATTAAGCTCGTCTAGGTTGCAGCCAAGCATTTGTACGACTAAGTTTCTACCGGCACCGACGCCAATTTGTTTTCTTAGATTCGATAATGCCTTCCACAGGTTATCATAACGTGGCTATTGATGGGATAATTCTTTCGTCACCATGTAGTAAATGCTTCGCATACCTTAGCGGTGATGACCTAGTAAGTGACAAGCCTTTCCTATTTCTGACTCCAGCTGCTGTATTTCTTCTACGCCACCATACCTCTTTTTAAACTCAAATATGATTGCACAGTATACAGTGGGTCAGGGGGTAGTCCTCTGGTACATCATACACATTTCTGTATTCTTCAGTGGTAACCCCAAATCTAGCTTTGCATTGTCCTGAATAGGTTGACATAAATGATTGTTCGATATTTTTGACTCCCAATTCTTCTAATTTAACATAGTTTGCCCTTTGCCCATATCCTTGCTGTTCCAGTTCTGCATTCCTCCCAGCGTATGGGGCTAACCAATCCATGTGAACCACTTTGGCTTTCCTGTGGGAAATCTCCTAATTCGGTAGATCACATCGTTAACTTTTTTATCACTTTATATGGACCTTTCTAAGATTTTTCTAATTTGGGAGACAGGTCTTGTCGTCGCCGAGGCTGGTACAACCACACCAGGTCATCGGGTTGACGTCCGCCTGCTTTGAAACTTGCATCATAGTGCTATTTCATTCAATCACTGGAAATCTGGATGTTGTTGCAAACTCGTTCGCAAATTGAGTTTAGTTTCTTTCAAAGACCTTCAGTATGTGCAATTCCAGCGACCTGCTCTTCTCCAGGCTTGCTGCCAAACTGTGTTCACGGGATAATATAAATTCACGCCCAAATAACACTCTAGTTGGAATTTCTCTTATCATTTCATATACAGCTGCCCGATATGGCACCAGGAACAGATGTAAGTACTGGTTCCAATCTCTTGGAAGCTCTGAGACAATTTTTGATAAATATTTTCCCATTTTTCGATTCATGCGTTCTGCCATTCCATCTGACAGTGGATGGTGATCAGTTGTTCTTGTTATGCGTATTTTAAATAGTTGTCAAGGACTTTTGAATAAGTCTGAGCCTAAATTTCTTCCTTGGACTGAATATAATTCCAAAAGAATCTCGAAATGGCTAAACAGTACTTTTGCCATGGTACTGACCACTGTACTTGCCTTTTAATTTGTTAGAGGGTCTGTTTCGATCCATTTATTGCAACTAGGATCTATTTGCTTTCTGCCTCAGATTCTGGAAAAGGACCATTTATATCGGTGGTTACTCTCCTCAATGGGCTACCTACATTATATTTCCGGATTGGTGCTTTTTACCTCCCCAATGAACAATTCCCAGGCACCCAGAATACACATTTTCGACACCAGCCCTTAACGTTATCCTTGCAGTTCATCGAATAACATCCTTCACGGATCTTTTCCAAAGTTTTCTTTACCTCCATATTCCATCTAGATAGACCATCATGCAGTTGTCGCAAAATTTTCGCTACTCCATTGTTTAAAACCACCAATTGCATTCGTTTTTTACTTCCACCATCATTTTCCTGGGATCTGCTCAAAAGGTCATCATAATCTTGCAAGGAGTCCCATTGGGACCAATATGCTTTAATAACAGGATTTTATGAGGCCACTTCCTTCCAACCTGGTCTTCGACCTCCATTCTTCAATTTTAATAGCACCTTCAGGCCTGGATCGTATTGTTGATCTTGTTTGACATTATATGGTTTCCAGACATCGTTACGTACAGTAAATAGCACGGTTAACAAGAGGTTCCTCAACTTTTGCCTTCAACCGAGCACAATGCTTGCAATCTTCTGTACAAGGCCTTCTTGATGAAGCATCAGCAATTCTATGATTTCTTCCGGCACGATGTTCAACTTCAAAGTCATACTCTTGCAGTCGCTCAATCTACCTCATCATTTGGCCTTCTGGATTCTTAAATTATGTGAGCCACTTCAACGCTGGGTGATCAGTTATCGATAAGAAATTTCGTTCGTAAAGGTATTTGTGAAAGTGTTCAACGGCCTTTGTTAGCGCTAGCAATTCTTTGCTCGTAACACAATTGCTCCTCTCAGGTTTGGACAATACTTTGCTAAAATACCCAATTAGTCGTTATAGTCCGTCTTGGATTTGCGATATCACAGCACCGATACCGACATGGCTAGCGTCGGTATCTAAGACAAGTTTTCCTTCTATTTTAGGGTAACTGAGTATAGGTGTCGTTACCAGTGTTGGTTTAAGTATTTCAAATGACTTCAGACAGCTATTGTTCCATAAATGTTGTTGGTCTTTTTCAGTAGAAAGGTAGTAAGTGCATTACCCCAAGAAGCTACGTAAATCATGTTATCTTTCGGTTGTGGCCATTGTCGTACGGGCCCAGTTTTCTCTGACTCAACCGCCACAGCGTTTTCAGATATCACATGACCCATATATCTCAATTTCCTTTGAAAAGTGTAACAGTGCGAAATAAATTTTTGTTGCGAACTAGCCTTTGAAATACCTCTTGAGATTTTTCAGGCATTCATCGAAGATGTTTCCAATAACTATGACATCCTTGAAGTATATTAGGCATATTTGCCAAGGCAACCCCCTCAGGAACAATTCCATTAACCTTTCAAACGTCTCTGGTCCATTGATCAAACCAAAAGGCATCACGGTGAACTACCATAGACCAGATTCAATGGAGAATATTGTCCTTTTCCCAAGTTCAGTCTCCCTACTGGCTTTCCAATATCCACTTTTCATATCTGGAGTCGAAAACATTTGGAGATAGAAAGATTGTCTTAAGTATTGACAATTCTGAGTAGAGGATTTCTGTCCTTTCTGGTCATATTGTGTAAACGTCCGTAATCCACATAGAATCTAGTGCTACATCATTTCTTTTTAACTATTATTACAACTGGCGGTGCCCAAGGACTGCTAGTTGTCTCCATTATTCCTGCACGAACCGGGTCCTAGATTATCTGTTCGGATTTCTTGGATAGTGGCAGCCTCCTTGGTTATTGGCGTATTGGTTAAGCATCAATGGTATTTATTTTTTGCGTCACAATTGTTCTTTCTTTCTAACCGTAATCCGTGAAAAATATTTCGGAATACTTTTGGACAATTGACTGGCTTTATTCTTTTGCTTATGGGTTAAACCGTTGTCCAAGGATTCGAGTATGGCATGCAGCTTAGATAAATTCTTTACGGGCTAAACCTTCTCAATGGTACAAAGTACCACAGACCAGATAGGTGTGCATGTTCCTAATTCGGTGTTCTTCTTTAGAGTTGTTCCCTTGGCCTCTATCAACACCCTTCCGGCTAGAATACCACTACCAATATTTATGTTGCTATTGACTCAAAGTCCTTACATCCTACCGTCTCCATCCGGTTGGTCCGGTTGTCACTTCTCCAACTAGTATTATTTTTATTGTATGGTCATCTCGTTGATTAATGAGTACCTCTTCGTCTTCAACTCGTATGATATAATTTTTCAAATCCAAGACAAAGCCAAACTCAGACACTATATTCATACCCAATATGACAGATTGTTCAATATCAGCGATGTGTATACTTCCTACAACGATGAACAGTTGCGCGGTTTCCTGTAACTGTACATAATTGTAGCTGTGAGAGCAGTAATCTTCCATTCCAGACAAGTCTTGGTTTCATTATTGCCTTCATTGCTCCTGTATTCAACAGCATTTTTCAATTCTTCCTTGAAATTGTTCCATTAATGTAAGGATTATTAGGTTTATGTTTTAACGGTGCCACTTGGATGGTGATTTCCGGGACATGGCTGACAGAAATTGTATTTATCTCTTCACATCTATTCTTTCTAGTTGTCTCGGTGCTTTGTGTTACTGGGCACAGCTCATAGCTTCTTGATACTTTTTCTGTATATGTCTCCATTTAACGCACTTCCAGCATCTTAGCTTACGTACGTACGTATATTGGTCTTTGGGCTCTAATTACTCTTAGCACTGCTTCTTCTAAATTGTCAGAACTAGTTTTATCTTCCTCAATGGTTCGCAAACGAGCACGACCCTTCGATGCTAGTTTGGCAGCTTCAAATTCCAGTGCATGAGCCAATGCACTAACAAGATCACGTGGATGAAATAATGTAAGTTCCTTTCATACATCGGAATCCCAAAGACCGTTTAAAGATGTTTTCACTTGAAATTGTTCAATGGGTATGTTAGTCTTACCAGCCGCGCAATTTCAGCTTCGAATTCCTAGGGGTCCTTTTCTGTACGCGATTTCTTAACTGGGCTCAATAGACCTGTGCAACTGTTTATCTCCATATCGCATTTCAAATTGTGAGGCAAAGTAATCGCGGTTGTCTTGTAAATCGTCCGGTATTATTTGTAGAATGTCTGAAGCATCCACTATTAAAGCAGTTGCCCTTTCTTCAATGGTCAATTCATTCGATATTGCGGCTGCCGCAAATTGTTTATGGCAATTGGCCTAAGACGTCTTTCCATTATGATTTAACGTGTCTTCTATTACTTGGCGCGTCATTTTCAATAGCAGACAAGTATTCAGCTTGCTGCAGATTTACTTCTGTTAATTGTTCATGAGGAATATAGGTCACGTCCTTGTTAGGTATGCTAACTTCTTTATAAGTGCTAAGGAGATTAAAATTTAGATGTAGTTCGTCATACTTCTTAGTTACTTCTTCAGATTTTGTTTCCATGTCATTGGTAACATCTTCTATTCCTTTTGTTAATTTATTTTGGCTTGATTTAAATTCTTCTCATATTTATTTTAATTTGCATTAATCGGTAAGATTTCCTCTTTTAATTTGTCTATAAGTTCTTGTTTTAATGCATTTTGGCTTGACTTAATTTCATTATGTAACTTATTTAGATTGGTTTCCATTTCCTCTTTAATTTACTTCTAATTTCTTCTTTTAATGCATTTTGGTATGACTTAATTTGATTTTGCCTAGCATTGATCGATAACATTTCCACTTGCAATTTATGTTAATTGGATTCCATTTCTTGTAATGGAACCCATTTCTTTTTGTAATTCAGTTTGTTTAGATTCTATTTTATCTTACTTAAAATTCATTTTGTCCTGTATCTTTTGCAACATTTCCATCAACAACTCAATTTTTTGTTTTTCGGCGTTTCTTCACGCTGGCATATAAAAAGAATTAACACAAACTTTTAATTAAAAATAGTCCGAGTTTACACTTTTAATAAAAAATCCGACACCTGAGACCAATGTAACGAAACTAATTAATTGATTTGAAACCTTTATTTATATTCACTAGGTTTAGGTTTACATATATACACTTATTTATTTATTTATTTATTCACAATACACTAACAACTTCCACATCTGTCCGGCCATTTTTCAAAAGGGTATAGCGGACTAAGCACGTAAAATCTGCTCCTGAACTTATCGATCTCAAATTGATGTCATTAGTGCGCACCTCCGAGATGTAAAACTTCGCCAGTGTTTTCATTTTATGTTATGGAAACACTCTTTTATTGTAATTATTAATCAAAAGCAATATATTTCACATCGAAAAGTATATTTTATGAATAAAATGAAAATATTTAATCGTGTGCTATACAAAATAATTGTAATGCGTTTTAATGAAAGTCTATTAATATAATGAATTATAATAGTTTATATATACATGTAGAATGATCGTATAAATCAATAAAAGTGCACTAAAGAATTAGTTCCGCATTCACATCCCTAAGCAATAGACTATACTGAAACATATTGAATCTCACAGAAAATTCTCATCAATATTCATAGCTGTAAATCAGTTCACAGCAGAATAAAAGACGAAGACGAATACAACAAATGTTATATCAGGTGCCGTTGAGGTCCGAGTACATACCCTTCTCGAGAAAATTCAACTGCGAGTGAAGAGAATGTGAATGACGCCGCGTATCGGCAAGCGCGAAAACTCTTAAAACTATATCCAAGGTATATAAGATTAAAATGTTATTCTTTCTTCAAATGATATATGTCAATCTTTTTTTATTCTCTAAAGAAGGATAGAAAATACTGATCTAATTTAAATATTGTTTAACTTTTATATTATATGAAGTTACGGTAATATTAAATGGCGTGCAATGACGTTGGGCGAATGATTGTCATTTTTAACCGTGTTTCACTACACCGATCAATTTGGAGAAAATATATATATTAAATTAGGGAGTCTAGAGATGTTTTTGTTAAAATATGGAAGTGATACGTCGAAGGTAACATAAAAAAAATTCATAAAAAGTTCAAAATGTGTTTTCCGAGTGTTTTTTTCTCCACAAAAATTACAAAAAATTTCTGCTAAATTAAGATTTTGGAAAAAAACAAAGGAAGAGTTAAATTTTTAGTTTATTGAATGAGTTATTCATTTTACATTTATTTGATTTTGATATTGTAACAAATTTCAAGTTAATATTTTGCTGTAATTTAATTTTATCTGGTTATTTTAGTTATTTATCCCTGATGAAATTATATCTTAATTGTTAAATGTTTAAATCAATATAAAATGTGTTAATTCAATTTATGTAATATTACCAATTATATATAAAAACTTGTTTCACCTTAACAGTTAAATACGTTGGTAAAGTAGGGTAATAAAACATATTATAAGTACGTGTTAAGATAACTGGGCCAATAAATTTGTAAATAAAATAATATTCTTTTAAAAATAGAAATATGGAGAATACATGAAGCGCAATAAATTATAAATACAAACGAAGTCAGATCCATATCTTGAGAAGGAAAAGCAACCTCAATTATATGAAATAACAATAAGAATACCATAATTTGGGTTTCAACAGCAAATGAATGCTAAATCACTTTAAATTTAATAACGACTGAGCGTTTCAGAGAATTTTCCTGGCAAATATAAATGCTGTTTGTTATATTATTTTAATTGCTTTGATATTAGAATAACACCGAGTACATTATTATTTTTTCGATAAATTTGTTTTGTGAAAAGATTGTACAAAGATATGTCTATTTATTTTTAGTGTATATTAGGTGTGGGCTAAACGGACAAGGCGTTTGAATAAATTTACAGATTGTATCTAAAAATTGCGTATTTAACAAAAGTTATGCTTGGTTTTGTATAAATTGGTTCAATTTCAGTTCACAACTGTAGGCATTCATTTCACAAAATCCGTTTTAGATGCGGCCCAGCTTTTGTGACCCTCGCATCTTTATTGGTTGGTAATGAATAGAGAGTAGAGTAAACAAGCATTTCTTTTGTTACATTGTTTGTGTAGGGTTGATATTTCAGCCTGTAATAAAACCTACACTAATAAAAATGTTATTATTATTTCAACAAAACGTTACCTTTCTATAAACTTTCATCTAAGTTTCAGGAATAAAATACTAATTTGTCAGAAATTATGCTCTATTATTAACTCAAAAAGTCTTAGAAATTTTATATGACATTTTAATAAAAATTTTTAGTTTTTAATATTTCTGAAAGTTGTTGCTACTTAGTGGTATGGTTTTATACTAACTATATAGGTATAACTTTGCAATTATCATTTAACCAGTAAATATCCTGTAGTTTATTCTTTTGCAGATCTAAATAGATACCATGATTCCATGCTTACATATTACTGTTTATCACCAATTTTAAGAATAGAGTTATTGTCGCTTTCGTCACGAGTTAAGCATATTATTTGGAGGATCACAATGAGGATCAAAGTTAAATTAATTTACAAAAACCACCAGCCTGTCAGCTTTAAGATAACCAACTAAAATTAAGAAGAAAGTGGAAATGAAACCGCTGAACTCAACTTCGCTAGGGCAAAAGCTGTAGCAGTAGTCTACTAATTTGCCTGTCTCATTCTTGTGTATATCCCTCCTTATTTCCAATTCTTGCAGCGACGTAACCAGACTGTCAATTTAGAGAGGACTTAGTCAGGACTCTGCCCTTGGCAAGGAGGGAATGGCCATTATGCCGTATACTTAATCAGTGTTTAGTTAGTACCATTAACGTTTTCTTTAAAATGTGTTATTATAAATACTCTAGACAAAAAAGTTTGCGAATTGAAAGTGAGTATATCCTCGTTTCGATCACTTTCGCGATTCGGCCATATTGAGAAACTGGTCTAAAGATTATGCTTACAATGTATACGATAGAGCAATGTCCATTGAATAAAGCTGTATGCCACTATGATATGCATTTATCTAGACACGATCTTTCATATAATCTAATGAAAAATATTAATTTTTATTCCACACTTTCCCATCCCTTTCCACCAATCAACACCAAAATCCGCTATCCTTCAGAGTTTGAGGAACCTCAAATTTAAAAAAATTTGTTCAGTCGTTTTTCGACAGAATGATAGTGTGCGCCATATTAGAAAATACTGTAGTAAAATAAAATGGGAATATACAGGGTATCCCAAAAATAATTACCATCTCAGAAACTGTGGATATTTTATGATCTGTAGTGTAATATTTCCCTAATACATACATGTAGTTTTACTTATAAAAGCTATTTGGTCTTGTTTAATTTCTTTGAAATAATTTAAAGCTATTTTAAATAGGTCGTCAGATTTTAATGATACATTTTGAAAATATCGATTGTTTCTAATTGTTTAATTGTTTCATGCTGCTTATCAAAAATACAAGATTCTAAATTATTTTATCATAAATGTCAGACATGAAGGTAATACAATTTACTTTCTCTTAAAATTTATACAGTGTTCAATAAAATATAAAATTCCTTTTACGGGGTCCAGTAACAATAATAGTCCCTAAAAATTACTATAGCAAAAAAGCACAACTACAAAGTACATTTTTTATTTATTTATTTTGCTCTTTAAAAATTACTTTTAAAATTATCGCTTACATGTTAGATTCGCGGACCAGAGGCGAGAAACGCTGCTCTAAAATATGTCAAGTAAAGTAATATAAAATCCTTTTAGCGTTATTTGGTCGAATAAATATTGTTAAATAACAAGCATATGTCCCACGCTTCAAAATATAGCAATGAATAGTAAACAGGAAAGGCAACAGTATTAACTTTTTGGCAGCGCGCGCACGCCAGCGTTGAGCTTAGTACTGTAATTACTAGTATTGCATAAACCATGCGTTTTGAAAAAAGTACATACAAATATTTTGCTCTACAGATCATAAATGATAAACAGTTTTCGTGATACCTGTTAATTGTGGCACATCCAACTAAATTTGTTCTTTTAGGTTAGTTAATTAACATAAAAATTATGTTGAAAAATATTTGTACCGTCCCCTCTCCTTCCAGCCTCCATCATCGATTACCATGAAAACCGTTTAAACTCGCAAGAGCCTCGTCCAGTTAATATTTTACAAATTTTAAAGTAGTTACTTAGATTGTTTTTGAGTCACTGTGGACGAAATTGTGTACATAAATTCACAGCTATAGTTTGGTCTTAAAATAAGCTAAACATGTTCAGAGGACCTCAAAACTTGAGAACTTTTAGAATTGGTACGTGGGAAACTTTGTATGACTCTCATAAGCTCCTTCTAGATATTAGTATAAAAATTTTATTGCAAATTATACCTATAAAACAGAGAGCATAGAATGGTATTTTAATCATGATGATACTAATAATAAAAATTATTGACTGCAGCAAAATCCGAAAATTTTTATGAACAACATGGAATTTATCAGCAACTTTTAAGGCACCCAAAGATTTTGATCTAACTCATTCAATATTTGTAATGGCTTAATTAGTTTTTGGTCTGTTATCTTGTTTTATACATATCTTTTAAGACGGCTTAACACGAAAATATTGTTTCGCACTCTGTACTAGACACTAAAGTTTTTTAAGCCAAAATCATATTTTAGTTGCATAATATTTTCAATTTCCATCTTGGTTCAGAATTCATACCCTTTTAGAATGTTCAAAGGTATTTTCAGTAAAACTCTTGAAATATCTAATTTACTATTCTAAATTGCACTATTGGACTCAGAACATCATTATTAGCAAAACTGAATTTTGAATATAAAATGCGTCGCATAATAATAATCGATGCATTAATTTTAAAACGATTATGTAATTCATTTTCAATTAAATGCAATACAGTATAAAACATTTTCTACAAATATTCATCGTTTGCGTATATGTTAGCTCCTTCCAAAGAATTAAGTTCATCCGTTATGAAACAAGAAAAAACTTTGTTCGCAATTTTGTCATTCTTGTTGGTATTTTGTTGTGGATCATTATTATCGTAACAGATTCTTGCCGTTTCGGAGAATATAATGACAAGTTTTTTATTGTTGCTAAGCATAAAATATTACTTAACACTAAGCACAATCCTACAGTATTCTTAAAATTACGTTTAAATCTAATATTGCATATACAACATTTGCAATCTACTTAACACATAGAGTATCATTGATAGTTGGCTCAAAAGAATGCAAGAGAATTTCATATCATATGTGATGAATTTCGCAGCTGATGTCGTTTTACTCTTATATGATATACTTAACTCCGATTACGTGTATGCGCTAATAAACTATTTTATTATTAAGGATATTAAACCATGTCGTCGCTACTTATATACAAGCATACATACATAATTTGGAAAGTAAAAACATAAGACAGTTATTTTGTGAACTAACTTACAATACAAATATTGAAACGTCAAAACAAATAATCAACTACTGTAATTTTTATTAGTTGTCACTTATTGTTACAATGTTCACACCGGCTATGATGATTGTCACGTTACGATATATTTCCCGAACTGTTGTGATTGTTATAGTAACGCCACGATAACAAGCACGTTATTGTTCATAACGGTACTAATATTGTTATGAAACGGAGTTAAGTTTCGATGTCAAATTGTCCAAATTTCTTGATAGTGTTAGAGGAAAAATAATGTACGACACACGATCGTTAAGTGGTTTGGTATAACAGGTCTAGAAGATTAGCAAAACACGGCCCTTGGGGTCTCGTTTTTCTAATTTTTTCTCAACCTGTTATAAGACAATTACCGATCTTGTATTGTAAACTACTATTATCCTGGAAAGCTATTTCCATAAAGGACGATGAATGTGTAAACATTTTTAGGTTTAATAAATAAGAAATACAAGTTTGGTAGTAATTTGTAATAATTAGTGACAATTAATAGTTCTCTTGACGTTTAAATCTTAATATGTTTGTGTTATAGAAAAGGACCTACCTTGCCAAAGTCATGGCCAGAGTTGATTGCAAGTCTTCTGGGACACACGTTAGATTTCGTAAATTTAAAATTTCAAATTTCATTAAAAAGAACTAAAGCAGTTAAAAAGTTCAGGAAACTGCATCCTAATAAATTACTAGTAGGTAGATTATTTTTAACGGCCACTATGTAAAGGGTCACTAAGGGTGGCGTAAGGACCGATGTCCCATCGTTGAATTCTTGGGTGTATAGGAATTTCAAATACTTCTAGAGCTGACCATCCCATATGGAGTAATTGAACTATTATTGATCTCCCTCCTGGAAATCAGTTTAAATTTAGATCTGAGTAAATTAGTAACAGTAATAGTACAATAAGTGAGTCATATCCTGTTAGCAAATCAGATATTTGTGGTCCATGTATCACCTCCTTTGATGGCTCCAATTTAGGGTTCATAAAATAACTTTACAGTGATAGCGTAACAAGTACCTTAATAACGCGTACTAATAATTGGACCCAGGAATCTTCATAATAAAACCGCCCAAGTATCAGAAACATAAAGGCTACCTAAACCATATTACAAACTAAGTGTGAGTTTCAAGACAATCATCCAGCATAAATTACTATAAATTAAAGCGGAAATCAGCTTCACTTGGGTTTTATCTTAATGACTTTTATAAATTTGTTCTATACTCTATACTAAATAAATCATTTTCATAATATTTGGCAAAACATTCATCTAGAAGTTCTGTAGAACAATATTTTGTGAACAAATAAAATATACGGTTTTTAATAAATTTTTCTTCTCGTGTTTATCCACTTGAATTTGAAAGTTGTAAAGAATTGCCAACTTTGGTTGGTCACAGGATCGTTTAAAGTTTAAAATTCTTTCATGTCATTAGTATTTTTTATCTCACATTACTAGAATTGAGATAATAAACAAGTTTTTAAAGGTTAACGGTGATGGATTGATTTGTATGAATTGCATTCTGTCTATTAATACCGCTTTGTACTTAAGTGTTCTGTGGTCATTTAATGATTAGTCATTTCCTTGCAATTTAGCTAAGCTCTTTTGTAAGTAATTGTATGTGCGCGTCTTTTTAGTAATTACTCCGTTTACTTTTAGCAAGTTTAGTGGGTCCTTACTGAAATACCACTAAGCGTGCATTCATGTCTGTTTAGTTCAATTATTATTCCATTAACATTTTCTGTACTGTTATAATATATCTTCTTATAATAATATTTGTAGCACACCTATAATTTTAATTTATTTATCTTATTTAAATTCTTATAATGCAAGTTAAGTTGCAGATTTTTGCTTATTGCTATGATATACCGGAATAATTACAAATGTTTTATAATTGCATGTTTATGCAATCGATATAAAGGTATTGGCAACTATAATATATACTACTTAATAAAAATCTACAACGGTTTCTTTATAATTTGTGCTAGTACTTTATTACTTAAGATATTCCCTTTCAGAAAATGATTTGCACATTTTCACAATTGAATATACTGGCCATTCCATAATAAGGTTATTGCTAGTCTGGCTCCCATAATGTTTCTTCTTACTCCTTTACTATCAAATTTTCTACAATTAGTCTTGCTAGATTTAGCTTAATTTCTTAATC
This sequence comes from Phrixothrix hirtus, assembly GCA_024586415.1. Taxonomy (NCBI): domain Eukaryota; kingdom Metazoa; phylum Arthropoda; class Insecta; order Coleoptera; family Phengodidae; genus Phrixothrix; species Phrixothrix hirtus. The sequence continues at coordinate 5,376 of JAHWXV010211709.1, read as the reverse complement.
TGCAATTAGTTTGATAAAATATTTGTACACTATATGCATTATGCTAAGGAGTACGAACAACTCAACTTCCGGAAGGGAAAATTTTATCTTTCGTGCTATACATCGCATATTTAATAATCTGAAAGCCCCTTCTGCTTGAAATCATTTTGAAGGAGCTGAACAAATATTTTAAGGACAAGTTTGGCTAACAGGTAGGAATGCAAATAAAATGTGTAGAGTAGCTGATTGCTCCAAGGTTATAGTGTGGCTGGCTTCCAATTTCTCAGAAGAAACTCGCACGGTCTAGATATTGCAAAATAAAGGAAAGTAAAAAGAAGAAGGGGTTCTAATTTCTGAAAATCTAATAATTGCTATGTTGTCCGTTTTGATGATAAATAGTTAAAAGCGAAAATGAGTGGTACTATACATCGAAACACTTGAGGGTCCGTGTAAAAAAGCATGCGATTTACGCAAGATATAGTTTGGGCTAGCTTTTAATAAATTCAACATTCAGGAATAAAGTACATCATTAATGAAATACTAGAACGGTTGGTACAAATTTATTGTTAAAAACAAATTGTTATATGCAACAAAATTCAATGATAAACCTCGTAATAGGAGAAACGAACACTACTATAAAATGTATTATAAAGCTACATTCAATTGGTTGAAAGCTTTCACGTTCCCTCAATTGTTTACGAAACCTATGTGTTTTCGCTAGGCCTACAAATTGACCGTATCAGATCGAACAGAATAATTAGTAATACGTTTTAGAATTATTAGTGAGATATAATACTCGTATATTCTCAAAATTAACACAAATGTTGCAAATATAACTTAAACTACCGTTTATCCAGTCTGATAAATAATGCAATAAAGAATACATTGAAATGAAATTCGAAGTTAACTTTCAACACCCTATAATATTGTTTTGCAATGTTTTTATGAGAGAAGTATTAGAAATTTTGAAAATGGAATTGCTTCTAACAATAACAAAAATTAGGAATTGTAAACTGAATTAGATAAAGTTACATAAAATATCTAAGATGTGCCTTCCTTTACAATTTACATTACAATAAATGGCTAAACGCTTGGTTAAGTAATCGCATGCTTTTGAAGTAATTAAGTCACTGCAACGATTAGTAAAGAAGTTTATCTGATATTTAATACCGAATGTTAATCCGAAATACATGTGTGTCTTATGATAAAAGCATATAGTAAATCAGGGAATCTTAAATCGGATTGACATAGATGTCACTAACCTTTAAATGTTCGTATCATCATGGATAAGAATTCACGATGCCTTTAAAGGCAAATGGAAGTCTTACAAACAAAATTGTAGGGCAAAGGATTACGCGTAGCCAAGCTTCGCCCATCAAGGGTTATGCTACAAAGGTAGCGGTGTGTTTTATGAATCCAACGTAATTGATAAACAATAGAACGTTAGCTTGCTATGCATGTCAGGACCAGTGATACATCGACGAACAAGACACTAAAATGAAGTAAATAACAATGAAACGCAATTAGGGTGCCTTAAAAAGTTTAATAGTTTTCAGAACAACTTAGGTTCGAATCTCGGAAACTGTTAAAAAAATACTTCAATATGTATTCATTTGTCAGCCAAGTACAAGACGAAAATGAAGTCAAACGCAGAAAAATAAGAGTTAAAAAGATTTGACCCTCGTCCAATCCTTCCCAAATATCTTATATAATTTCCTAAATCTGAAGATTTCTTTTATCGCCCAGTTTAAAGCTATTTCGATAGTTTTAAGGTGTATGTTTTTTTACAAACTATATCAAAAGTTCGATGCTTATCAGTTTGATACCATTCTATGACTATATTTGCAGTTCAAAATGCACAATTATCATACAGATAATTATAAATCCTGTGGTGTTACAGAAAATTGTGTAGTAAAAGCTTTTAGTACCGAATAAAGGAATATCAAGGGTGTCAAGGTAATTAACACAAGGTAGAATATCTACTTTAAGAAGAGGGTTTCTATGATTACTTAAAATAAATAGAAGATAACTTTTTCACTGCTGATTTTCATAATCGTTAGAGTCTTAGAAGTGTGCGTGGCACACTATCTTTACCGAAACGGGTATTTTTCTATATTCCACCAAATATATGAATAAATAAAAAGCAATTGCATTGCGAAATTGCTTATAGAGTTGTGTTAGAAATTTGAATTGAGCTAAACCTGAGTCAAATCTATTCAGTAACCAATAGCGCGGAAACTTTGTCCTTCCTTTTTAAATATAAAATAATAGATGAATGCTTTGTCATATTTTGTCAGCAAATACAGTAAAAGAAATCGCGAATATAATACATTTACCCAATAATAATAAAAGCTAAATTAATAAAAACACATATAAGGTACAAGTAAGGAATCACACAGGCTTACGACTTACTTTCGGAGACAAAGACAAGACAAATGTCTTGTCTGTATCTCGGAAAGTAAGTTAGCATGTGTAATGAGGTCGATTAGGGGAAAATTAAGATATTGTTAATCCTATAATTAGGTACTCATACAATGTGTATAACTAATCCTATTCCTAATCAGATTCACTATTGACTATTGACTATTTATTTTAACGAAATAATTAGTTCTGGAATATTCTAGAAAGGCTACGCGTTGATACATAACCTATAAATTCAAAAATGCTTAAAAATAGATACTGCCAAATTGTAGGAACGAATATTGTATAAAAGTTTTTGAGACAATTTATTACCAACGTATATTTACGCTTTTACACCAAAAAGTGAAAAACACGTTAAAACCTAATTCGGGTCAATATATTGATTCACATTCCGCACCCTATTTACAATTTAATATCTATATGAATTATTCGACCAATATCTGTAAGGATTGTTGCAACCAATTTTTGAGAAAACATTATTGCATAACGCAATGCCGATAGACAATGTATCGGCAATATCATGGACAGATTTTTATGATTAGCCTATCTTATTAAAATAATAAATACTATTATTCATTACTTAAACTTGGTATAAACGGTATAGTAAATATTACATCATCAAATACTGTGTTGGGATTGCATTAATGTACACTTCAGAAGAAATTTTCAGGCATGGGGAGTCGTAGTACTTAATTATTTACTATTATTTTGTTACTTATTACTATTAAATTAATAAGTATTGGCAGTTCACTTTCAGACCAGTTTATTCAAAAACGACGGGGCCAATTTTTGTGTACCTTTTACAGCTTATTAATAAATCATTTTTTATTATAATTGAGAAGTTTAGTTTTGTTACCTTAAGCCATTTTGTAAATGTTATAAAATTTTTACAAAAAAGTGCAATAATTTGGCGTGTTCCCGGAATGCTTATTTTAAAAAGTTTATATCTTTGTTATTCGTGAACAAAATTTAACGAAATTGGAACAGTATATAGTTCAAACCTTGAGAAAGCGATGGTGTATATTACAGTTTATGAAGTAGTTGAAGTTTCCCTATTTTTTAGAAAAAATGTAAATTCGCCGCAATCCGTTATTTATGATAGAAACTGAAAATTTCCTTTTTTATATGATGTATTAACATTATTTGAACAACAAAAATTAATTAGTTTTAACAAATTATTAAGGGTTGTCTTGCAAATAACTATTGTCGACGTGATAATTCGTAGCTAACCGCATTGAAGGTCATTCTGAGTAGATTTTTTCTTCTTACGTGTTAATTTCTCTACCTGTATAATGAGTAGAAAGATTATTTTGATTCTCTTCAAATGAGCGAAATAGTGTCGTTCGCAGTTATTGATTTTAATTCCGTTATTAATAACCCGATAGCATTATAATTTGTTAGAAGTACATAATAATGCTTAGTCAATTACATATCCAAGTATAAGCCGCTTTGGATGAATGATTTTTGTTAAATTAATTTTTGAAGTTCGACATTCTTAAAAATATCAATGAACAACACATTTTTCAGAATATATTTAACAATTACCAGCGAATGCAACTTTGGAAAATTTTGAAATTCACCATACTTATACAATGCTTAACTGTTATTAAAATAAACTTAGATTAATCTAACTCGGTTTATTAATTTCTGAAATAAAAGGTTTGAAAGTGAACCGCCAATGCTTATTATTTTAATAGTAGCCAATAATAATTTAAAGAATCAAAAGATGTTGCCCAGGTCCTATTTGTACAAACTGTTTTGATAGAGATGTTTAGATAGTTTTGACAGTTGTACAACATTAATTTTAGATAATTTTACATATTCATAGATGGAGTAGTTGTAGTTCGTAGACTAATTTCGTTTAATACATGTATATAAACTTGCTTGCTGTGCATTTCAATATATAAAGCCGTAACCTACGATTTTCTTGACAGCTTGCAACTTGCAGCTTTCCCTGCAATTACTTCTAGGTATTTTTGCATTTCTGGCAAAATAACAGCCTCCAATTTCAAGAATCTTAGATTTTTTTACCTATGGAAATTCTAATCCATTTTATTTATGGTAAAAAAGTAATTAGTTTATAGTATATAGTAACAATGAAATTGGTTTCCTATTAGAAATATATTGAGGACCAATATATAGCTAAGGTGTTTAGTTTGATGTTGAGCTATAATTACTTGTGGTAGGTACAGATATTCTACCCACCTGTGTCCTATAATGGGAACAGGAAAATATTTAAGAGTTTCTTAATATGACAAAGTGTTAGATTAGTATACAATGCCAATGTAATATAAGAAATATTGGTATTATAAACTATACTATCTGGGATGCTTGTAGATTGTAAATACTAATACCCGGCACCGACTGGTCTAATGGTTAGCATGTTTGCCTCCACAGTCAAGAGACGCGGGTTCAAACCCGATTAAGGTCGATAAACCTTTTAACGAAGAAAAATTTAAAAACCTGCTTTCTTCTCGGATAAGGAAATAAAATCATAGGTCTCATGTTAATGTGATAGATTTTTGGCACGTTAAAAATCCCCACTGCTGATAGAACTCCTCCAGATTCGGAAAAATTATAGTAGGCATGGCGAAATGACTATATAATAGTTATACCCCAAGAGGGACCAGGGAATTTTCGCATCCCGAGGCCCCAGCCACAAAACCAACAAACAACAAACAAATATAAATTAAATAGCTGTTATAATAACTTAAAATGCTACTTGAATGAAATTGAAAGATTTGGGTATATCAATTCTTATAGTTTATTTGATGAGTTTTCTCAGACATATTTACATTAGACAATATTTCCATCATTTCAATTACAAATGTAAAATGCATGATCAAGTAAAAATGTTTATAATTTCTTTTTAAATGATTTTAGTGAGTCACTGTGTTTAATTATTTCAGGTAGTTTATTAAAAATTTTAAAAGGATTGTAAACAATTGACTTCTTTATTAGTTCGGTATTTGGTCG
>JAHWXV010211701.1:0-16623 GCA_024586415.1 Phrixothrix hirtus | reverse complement strand
TCTAACAATGCCAACGATGTCGACTCGTCAACCTTATATTTCAACGCAGTGTATTATCATGCTACTTTCAACTTGTACTAGATAATTAATGTCTAATGATGTTATGTTGTTTCTACCTTTTATTTATGGCCACAATGTTAGGAACAGTTATAACAGCTATAACATACATGAATATATATGTAGATGGGCCCGGTGTCTGGTACTTGAAGTCGGAAATATGTACCAAAATTCTGAATTGTCTTAACCGCTTCCTTTGGGAGCGTGAGTTAGCTGTTACATTGATCAACTTTTTGCTAGTATTTTGAACAAAGACCTTTTCGAAGCAAGAGTTATTATTAATGTTATTCATTATCAAATTTTTATAAAAAATTTTGTCATTTAAATTAATATAGGTTCAAATAAGTTGCGAGATTAATCTCAGTCAGGCAATGTTTTAAAAATATAAATAAATGTCTTAAACGTCAGTTCAAGCATAGTAATAATGTTCATAAATTATTGCTATAAAAAAGTTAGTAAACCACAACACAAGAACAGTTAGAATGGTTTTAGTAAAGTTAAAAACAATTACTTACAATTAAATTCCAAAATAAGTAATGCTTCGAGTTTATTTCAGAAGTAAATCTTGTCTAACATAAAATTAACTAAGAGATAACGATCCACAAATGCAAAAATTGATAATATTCTGAATTTTAATACCAACATGTGCAAATATAAAGTTTAAAAGTTCAATTATATGAAGTCAAATAATAACTACACGAAGAACAAGTTAATTAAAACGAACTTTATAACAATAAACTGTTGTCAACCAACAAATTCATTAGGAAATCGTCAAATTTTTGCAAAATTTGAATGTTATATAAATTTTTTACTTTTGATTTTAGAGGAAAATTTTATTGGAATTATTTGCATGTCTTGTGGTTTTAGATCTAGAGCTCCTACTAGGACTAATGAGACTTTCAATTATTTACTTTATGAATGATAGGAATTTAGGTTTTGCTAATTTTTTGGTTTTTAACATCAGAACTCTCTCAGAAAGTGTATAGTACTCTTTATTGTATATACCGCTATGGATAACTTGTTTTAGAACTATTGTATTTGAATGTTCGGGTGCGGTGCGAAGTTTGCACCCCAAATTTTTAAACTCATTTTTTTATGGTAAATGGGCTGAACTTTTTTGAAAAACTATAGAGTATATCTGCTCTAAGTTAAAATATGCCAGAACTCTTATCAAAACTATTGAGTACTATCATCGGGATGCTATCTTCACAGACATTCACATATTGGATTGTGTTTTATATGCATAAAAAGTCTTCCTTTGATAAACGTGCATTCTTTGACCTTAATACATTCTTACTATGTTTTATTCGCAGACACAATATCCGATATAACATTTGCAATATCGATAAACTGTATTATTTAAGTTACCTGCCTTAAATTTACATTGCAGGAAGTCGTATTTACTGCCACCTTAGAAAACGTAGTAACAATTATCTTTTATTTGAATTATAATAAGATTAGACTAAAAAAATACACTGTTTATAAAAATAAAAGCAAATATTACATGAAATACTTTATGATTTTTGTATTTATATTTAAATGTTTATTAACGCAAAGTTCCTGATAAAATTTATTATAAATTCGTTTTACAGTCTTTGTTCTATTATATAATATATAAAATATATATCTGTGTGTATGCGTGCGCGTGTGTGGTATTTAGTGAAAATACGTTTCATCGTTGACTTTGTAACTTGCAGTAAAGGTGATGTTTCTTTTCCTTATTTTATTAATTATTCCCAAGTCTTTCGGACTTATGACGACTAATGATGCTCCAGTTATTCGAACTCGTCAGGGATATATTAAAGGAAGATCATTACTTAGCTCAAACGGTCGTAGATATAACGCTTTTACAGCTATACCTTATGCATTACCCCCTGTTGGTGAACGACGATTTAAGGTAATTAAATTCTTAGATAACACACTATGTAATTTAAAAAAATTATTAGCCAGCAGAAGCGTACCCTCCTCAACCAGATGTTTATGATGCTACAGGAAGTCATAACAATTGTCCTCAATTGACTTTCTTTCACGAAGGAGATCCTGCCACTGGAAATGAGGACTGTCTTTATTTAAATATCTACACGCCTTATTTACCTCAAGTAGACAATTTTATAAATTTATTGTCAATTCTTATAGGTATTTTATACTTTTAGGGCGATACTTCTACGATACGATCGAGGGCATTACCAGTTATGATATTTTTCTTTAAAGATTATTTTACGTTCGGTGATCCAAATTTTGAATCAGTAAATCCAGGTTATTTTATGAACAGCGATATCGTGCTTGCAGTACCAAATTTTAGATTAGGTAATGTTGGCTTTCTTAAAATACAACTTTCAAAAATAGTTTTACTACATCTCGACGCTTTTTTCTAAGGAAAATTATTATAATCGCAGTGATAAACCCTATCAATCCAACCAAAAGGAAATCTAAATATTTCTAGTGCATGTAGTAAAGTCCCCCTATAGATGACTTTCACTACTTGTATATACCGATGCGGTTATTGAATATTTTTACATACAAGCGAAACATTTTTTGGGTGTTTACACTTAAAATGATTAAGAAAGAAAGAAAGGTTGAGAAGTAAGTTAAGTTTTAAATTGGTTATATTTCAGGTCAACGACTTTAAAAGTTCTATTTTGAAATAAAATAGAAAATAAAGAGGCACATATTAGCTATTAAGCTTCTGTTGAGCAACGACTGAATGATGGTAAAAAGTCTTGCGTCACCGTGTTGAATCGACTGAACTTTGAATAAAACACAGTTTCTGTCCGTAAACTAAATTTATTTAAAACCAAATAATTATTTTATACATGTAACACGGATATAGGATGAGAAACAACGATCTATCAAACTAAAATCATAAAATAAAGTAATAAAACACAATTTGCAAAAATTGATATATTCGATAATTTAATACAATGAAATTGGAAAAAATACAAATTAAAGAGTTTATCACTGGCGTCAATATTTAATTGGCCACCCTTTGTTTTTACACGCTCAAGCACATCTCTTCGTCGCGGAATTAACCGATTTTTCCAATTCCGAAATGCAGCGATACCAGACAGCAATCAAGGCTTCGATCAATTCAACTTTTTTGTGCGTTTGCGTTTGGAAATAATATTTGATATTCTCTGCCATAGGTTATCGGCTGGATTTAGATCGGGAAATTGCGGGGTCTGTTGGGCCTTTCCACTTTATTAGCAGTGATCCACGCCTGTACACTTTTATCTTTATGGCATGGAGCATTATCGTCTTGGAATACGAACGCTGCTTCACCAAACAAATCTTTGCCACTTCTTAACATTTTGGTTTCTAATACTTCAATGTATTTGGTTACATTAATCATACTAGACACTACATGTAAATGGCCAACGCCAGTAGCAGACATGCATCCCCATATCATGATGTAAGTGGGATGTTTTATTGTTGGGAGAATGCAATTTGATCCAAACTCTTCTGATGGAAATCGCCTGACGTATGAATTTCCTGAATGGTTGTTTATAGTGAAGGTGAATTTCCCAAGCTTTTGGGGTCTAATCACGATGATTTTTCGCCCAGCGCAAGCGAAGCAGTCGTCAACGTTCTGATAACAGTGGCTTCTTCAGTCCTCGACAGCCTCTGAGTTCAAAACAGTGAAACCTCTTCCTCACTGAAGAGGTGCATATGCTTACTCCGGTGGCCTGGGTTAAATCGGATGAATTAAGGGCCCAATCAGCAAAACTTGTCCTTTGCAGCATGTTGTCATCTCTGATAGAAGTTTTCCTTGGACGTCTTGAACGAGGCCTATCTTCTATTTTTCCAATTTACTAGTATTTTTTAATCACCTTTATCACTGAAGATTGATTAAATTTCACTTTGGCAGCGATTTCACGGAACGATCTTCCCTCTTTGTTTTGAAAGATGATGGCATACCGCACTCCTTCTGATAATTTGTTCTGACGCATTTTCGATGGAATCTTAGCAACAGAAATCACCCAAATGTTCTATTTAGGTTTATAACTCATTTACATACTTGATAAAAGGTAAAAATCTGCCATAATATTCCCATAAATGGTTTTTAATAGGGTACATTGATTCTTAATTTTAAGCTCATTATTAAGACAAATGTGTAATTAGTTCGATTACAAAACCTAATCAAGAAAATGATAACTTTCTAATTAGGTAATTAAACATGTAACCATTAATCTGTTAAGACAATTCTGGATTAATTTGAAATAATTTGATACATTTTAATTGAAAATCATAAAAATCATGGGCGATGCAAGATTTTTTACCTCCATTGTATGTGAAAAATAAAGATAGAAGTAAATCTGATCTACCGATAACAATGTATGTAGACGATCAGACGACAGTTTGTGAGTAAAGCACTGTAACTAGTTTTTCTGATTACTTAAAAAGTGGTTACTCATTATTAACTACTTCAGATAAGCTATGAGGGTTCTAACCTAAAATCCCATGTTATTTTAAATCGGCCCAAAATTTCAAGGGTTATATGAACTGTAACAACCATAACTTAGTCATCGAGACTAGTTAATATCTCAATTAAGTAACGGTGCCGCCGACGTGATATTTTTTTATTCTGTCAGGATTTGAATTACAAATATTCATATTGCTACAGGAGAGTGGACGGGAAGGAAGCACAACACTATGAGACGTATGGCTTTACAAAGGTCTAGAATGTATGAACACCGAACGACCGACTACCGTCTAAAACACCAGCCGATCTTGAACCGCCGCCGTCTTGACGGCTATCTTGATTGGGGCGCTGCCGGCGACATCACATTTCTTTACTTAATGTAATTCTGCAGATTCAAACTTCGAATGTTCCCATTACTACGAGGTTGTAAACGCAAATACACAGTATACAACGAGCACGTTAATAATGTATAAGTCAGTACTTCGTGTTTATAACACATGCAAGTCGACGTCACACTTTTTAACATAATTCTCAGAGATTCGATCTGCAAATCTTCAGGTTGGTACGAACCTGTAAACGAAAATATACACCACACAACGAAGTGTATTGATAATATACATGTTAGAGGTTGTATTTATAATAATTATAATACATGCGCGCTGAAGTCAGATTTGTATTTAATTCCATCGGTATTTGAACTTGCAACCTTCGCGCTTCTACGAGTTTTTAAACGAAAATAAACACTACAACACTAAACAGCTTCATAATGTACATATTAGAGGTTGTATTTTTAATAATACGTACATGCATGCAAATTTTTTACCTAATTACGACGGGATTAGAACCTCGGATGTTCGCATTGATACGAGACTGTACACGGCAACAAACACTGAATCACTAAATAGCGCGTTGTATTTAAGCCATTTATTACAAAGCGGATACTGGTATCACTGGATTTGAAAAACACCTAACTGGCGCATTCGAGGAAAATTACAATCAATGCAAGCGCGAGGTTTGCAAGCTCATCTAAGCGATGCGTCTATGTAACTTTCAGTGCTTCGTAAAGGATCTTAAAGTTTCAATCTACCTAATTCACTCTCTTAAGAAAGCAATACAGCACGCGGCATATCCGTCTTATACAAACAAAGGAGGTAAATCACTTTTGAACTAAATTATATGTAAAATCGCCAATTTTTGAAATAGCAATATGTCGCGCGGTATATCTATCTAACAGAAAGTGATAAGACTTTGATGTATATCTATATAATAGAAAAAAAAGGAAGGTGATCAGACACTTTTGATGTAACGCGTTCAAATTTTTATCTGCGCGTCCTAATAGGAACCAATTTTCTAATTTGAGCGGTAAAATTGCGAAAATGGAACAACCTTATTGTAGCTTTTCAATTTTAATGATACGTATACAAGTAATTTTGCCTATTTACCAAAGCATATGAAATAGTATACAAAACAGATCTATAATTGACTTAAATCGACATACTTATATTCAGTAATGCATAAACTGTTATATGATTGATTTAAATATAAGGACGCAGCAGCAGACGAGTCGGCATTATAGCTGCATTATACTGCAAGGCCCACGTGGTAATGCATTGCAGCTGGGTTTAGTAATTATACAGGCTGAGAGCTATTTTCTTTTGAATATCGAGAAAATGTTGTGACACAAAGAGATTTTGATTAACCGAAATCTCCTAATTGCCGTTAAGCATTCTACATAATTATCGAAAGTTATTCTATTTTTAACAATGTGCTTTTTCATCTCCTTAGATTTCTACATCCAATCTTCATCATCGACTTTTGTGGAATACATTTTACATCTTAGGTCCAAAAACTCGGTCATTATTTTTCCGCACTTCTCATCCCCTACCATACTCAACACTTTCTTTTCACTAAAGAAATGTTCCATATATTACAAGAAGGATAGTCGTAGGTGTCAAAATATTTAGAGCAGGATCGCTAAATTATTTTATATAAATCCATGAGAGGACTGTATCCATGTACAGAATGTGGCAGCTGCTTCAGGTTTCATGTAGTCATAATAGAACTGATAATAGAAATTTTTGAAATATCTAGAATACACGTGATCACAAATATTGGTTTATTGAAACATAGCTCGTCCATATTTAATTCGATCGCAACTATATCTTCAGAGAAAATGGTTGCAGATTTAAAGTTTGTACGTGCAGTTCAGGATTTATCGTCATAGCGACCCTTCCATTTAGTAACTAACTTCACAATGCTGCGATTTCGAATAGTGTTCATCAGCTCGAACAGATCTTTCTCAAATTTGCTTTTAGCCGCATTTCTTAAACCAGTATTTAGATCAATATAATAGCATAAAAGGAGGTAAAAGTGAAGAAACTTGTTGAAGTATTTTTGGATTTTCCGAGGAAATTGAAAATTAAAATATCAATTTTATTCCAAATCTTTCGCTAAGTCTGTATTTTTCTGTTTTCAGAAATTGTGTCACAACTGAGTAAAATAAATATCATTAGCTTAAGCTAACGCTAGTTTATAGCGTGTTTATTACCTTCAACGCATAAAACAAAATCATGTTTTTTTTCGTTCAAAGCTTTAGTCTACTACTATTAGCTAAATCCTTAACATTACCACATTCATCAAACTTCGAACGCACCTTACCAACAGTAACCGGTGATACCAACATTTCTGAACATGCATGGAATAACTCACAAACTTCTAAATGACTCCGCATTTTGTCCCAACATCCTAATCATAACCAAAATTTCAATTTATTGCTTTTTTGATAACTGTCACACCATTTTCGTTTTCAATCAAACACTAACAACTAATAATATCACGTAAATAAGTGAAACCAAATTTCAACCATGTTGTTTCGATATTTGTTAAATACAATATGCTTATCATTTTGATAATTTCTAACTTTTATGATTTTTTATTAATTGTCATAATGTATTTATTCGAGTTATTGGATGTTGAGCGTTTTAAACTACCACGAATTACTCAAATAGGGAAAAATTATGTTGTTTTTATAGATGTAACAACAATCGTCGGGAAGCTGCAATTTATTATCAAGAATTGTATCCTAATAAACGTCAGCCACACCCCAGCACATTTTTAATCTTGCAAAGTAATCTTCTTACGTATGGAAGTTTTTCTAAAAAAGTAAGAAATAATGGCAATTGTAGAGAAAACAATGAGGTCCGTGATGAAAAAAATATTTTGCAGTATTTTGTTGGAAATCCACGTGCATCAATTAGAAGTGTTACACGTGAATTAAGAATTCAAAAAGTGTTGAAGAGAAACGGCATGTTTACTGACAAATTTAGTTTTAATTGTTTTATTTTAATTATAAGATTTTAGTAAAGTGCTTAAATTTATTGATCAATTTATTTATTATTTCGTTTAAATCATCAAGAAAATCATTGTGTTATATTGTTAAAAAAAGAATTTTAAGCGTATTCAGAATTTTGAGAAATATACAGGGAGTTACATTAAGAAAGTTAAAGTTAGCTGTGGTTACGCAAAAACAGTAAGCGTTGAATTTTCTTTCAGTACATTATATTGAGCCTCTTATTTTATCAAACTTTCTCCTTTGCAATTTTTTCATATCTTGAGAAATACAACAGTTATGGCCAGGCTGCTGCCTTTCCCTAGACAAATCTATTTGATCTTTCATGAGTAAGCGGTTTTTACTTACAAACACCGAGGTTAACTTTCTGCGGAAGCATGCTGTTACTATTTACGCATTAATGCAATCACGCGCAGACCTGGTTATTTTAGTCGTCTTCATCTAATGGGGTAGTTTAGATGACAACGATTTGTTGGCCATCACAAAAAGGTTTATCTGGTAATAAAATTTTTTAGCTTACTTAATTCAACCACCTCTATATAAATTTTGTCCTGAGCCTTATAGAAATAGATATAAAAATGTTAAATTTGATTTTAACTTGTCTTATTAGTTGAGAAATACTCAAGCTTGTCAAAATGCTGTTTTAAATTTGGATGTTTGTTTCAAGGACGTGTATGAAATATTTGTGTTCCTAGGGTTCCTTGGATTCGCATCAACTAATGATAGCGTACTACCAGGAAATCTCGGACTAAAGGATCAACATTTTGCCATTATGTGGATTCGTAATAACATTGCTGCATTTGGAGGTCAGCCCAATAATATTACTCTGTTTGGTGAATCAACGGGTGGAGCGAGTGCACATCTGCAAACTTTGTCACCATTAAGCAATCGTAAGTATTGTTAAAATGCAATAGAAAATTGTTTCAAATATCTATATATTATTTTTTGTACAAGACGCTTTAGATGACGGCAACGTTAACAATAACAAACTAGTATGAAGTGACCAGATTATGAAATAAATTCACGGCAGTTATTGGAAAATCGATCGTATTTATGTTACTTAAGATGCGGGTGTCCCGCATTTACCTCACGATCTGGTCACTTTAAACTAGTAACATCTATACCTACAGCAGTTTATTGTGAAAATAAATTTTCTCAACTTCAAATGAGGTTTATAAAATTCTTATTTTAAAAACTGTCTTGCGTCTGCGTTTGCACAAGGATAATAATAAATACATGCCACCCGACGATCTAAACAAATTCTTAGATAACTAATTTATTTCGACGTCATTGGTTATCCATAGGCACCTTTAAATGGCTTTCAGTTGAAGAAATTCAATGCTTTTCTACTTTCAACTTAATGTGTTTGTGTAACCTGTATGATGTTTATTTCATCGGCCGTTCTTCCTGAGCATTAATTTGGTGTTTAAAAACAGGTTTAAAACTAATAAACTAAATAGGCTTATCATATTTAGCCCATCAACCTAAGCACGTTTCTTCTCAAATAACTAAAAAATTCACTATTAACTCTTAAATACGTCTATATTTGGTAAATAATAAAAAATGTTAGGAATGCAACAGAATCTTTAAATTATTCACAAAATGGAGACGCAGTTTTAGCAATTGGACTCTAACAAGACTGAAATAAAGTTCAATAAGAGACCTATGTTTACGATGTCCACTATAAATTGAAGTTAAAGAGTTAGGTTATGCTAATATTAGCTTGATATACACAGACACTGACCCGTTCGCCTATGAGTCTAAAGGCACCGACATATATTAATTTATAGGCGAAATCCCAAAAAAATTGATAATCCAATTTTTCAATTGATAGTCGATATCGCATACATAAAACTGAGGCTTTTATCCCCAATTTATAATGAAAGATGCACACCTTAAAGTTGTTAAGACGGATGAAATTAAATGATCTACCGGCACAAGTTCACATATTTTAAAATTTGGCATTACTTTCGATGATTAAGCAAAATGTTTAATTATTAATTGAAGATTTATAGCAGAAGAACCTACAATGAAGCCTTCATTGTATTCAAAACAAATTTCGAAAAATTACATTAACGGATTTTTCATTAGTTTAGTACATTCCTTATACACAATTCAACAAAAGCAAGATTAAGACGACAGCTTTTGGATACACGTGGTAGTAAGGTTATACAGAAACCGTTGCTTACGGCTACAATCGAGTCACAGTATTATTAACAACACACTGCAACTATGGTGCGTGGCAGAGGAGAAGAAGAAACTAAAGATCTCGCTAAATTTTTTTCCTTACTATCCAAAATACTGTCAGTTATTATATTTATATTTTTTTAAAGCAAAAGCGTAACTGCAATAACAATATAGCATATTCGTAATATGATTCAGTTAAATTAATGAATATTTTTGCGCTACCCACCTGTTTTTGTACTTTTACCGGTTATATTGATTGTCATGTTCTGATATATTTCCCGAACTGTAGTGATTAACATGGCAACGCCACGCTAAACGACACGTTATGGTTCATAATGGTACTAATGCTTTTATGAAATATATTAAAGGTTTGACATCAACTTATCGTAATTAGTTGATAGTTGTCGTTTGCGCAAAAATAGTGTACGACCCTTTGGGTTTCGTTTTTCTAACTTTTTCTTGACCTATTATAAGGCACTTACCGATCTTGTATCGTAATATATTATTTTGCGCTACCAACTGGTTTTTGTGCATTTACCGGCTATGCTGATTGTTACGTTCTGATATATTTCTCGAACCGTTGTGGCTGTCATAGTAACGCCACGATAACAAACATATTACGGTTTATAACTGTACTAGTACTGTTATGAAATGGAGTAGAGGTTTGATATCAAATTATTACAGTAAGGATAATTGTTGTTAGCGCGAAAAATAGTATACGACACACGATCGTTAAGTGCTCCTTTGGTTCTCGTTATTCTAACTTTTTCTCGACCTGTTATAAGCCACTTATCGATCTTGTATCATAATGTGCTATAATGAACGATGGTAATTCTAATACAAATCAGATGCGTATTTTATGAAACTGTTTATTCATAATTCTACAAAATGAAAATTTAGGAGGAGCATGTAAACAGTTAGGTACAAAAATTATTTCCTCCGCCTTCTATGCCTATTTCATTGAATAAAAGCTTTATGGGGCCTGGTCTGGATTATATAGAGGATATTTGGTTGTAAGTATTTCAGTTCAATTTCAAGATAGAGTTACGTGTTAATGTCGCCGAATGTGGACAAGCGTTTTTGTTAATAAAAAGATCCCTGGATGTAGGTTTGTTTTGTGTTTTGAAAGTTCTTCAAAATGATTAAACAAGGGATTAAGTCTTTTTAATGTTTTCTGCAGTTCAACTGTACGAGGTTTGTATTTATAATTGTAGTTTTCGGGTGGTATAAGACGCTAAACAGTAACATACTTGCGTCCTAAGCGTGTATTACTAAAATAACGCTCAAGTCCGGTTCATTTTGTGACTATGTTAATTTTTGGATTTGATTTAAAACACTAACATTGTTGAATAGCAATGAAGAGAGCTTTTAAATGATGTATCACAAGCTCCTACTTCCTATTTAAAAATTTGGGGGTTGCAACCGTCACTCTAAGGATGTTAAATTTAGGGATGAAATTTTTACGCAGCAAGGTGTAATTTTAAAATCTAAAATAGAAGTGTTTCGGAATTTTTTATTAATATGCACAGTGATTGAAATAACAAATTTATATATACCAGGTGTTCGGCCTAAGATTCAAAATCCTGTAATGGTCTTATTATTGCCATTTCAAAAAAAGTTTCAAATAAAAGTTGCGCCGAATCAAGTTTTCGGCATTTAAAAATTATTTTCAAAGATTGACTTCCGACTACATCGGAAATGCACACCAACTTATTTATTTTAAACATAACATCCTACATATTATTACATTTTTGGATTTTTTGTTAAATTTTAGGGTAACTTTGATAACCAAACATTTGGTCTATGCCATACCGTTTTTAAAATATTCTAAGTTTTCGAAAAAAAAGTCACTTTCGGTGTTTTAGAAAATTTCAATTATTACCAGAACTATCAAACTTAGAAAGATTGAGTTTTCACCATTCGATTAAGCCGGAAAAAATATATCTTTTTGTTGTAAAACTACCACGTTAAATTCAAACCTTTACTAGGTACGGATATTCAATTTTTAAATTCTCCAATCACAGTCAATTTGTTTTTTTTTTAATAGAATGATATATTAATTTGTATACCAATGTTTTTGTTAAGGTATTCGTGGGTCTATCTGTAATATTTTGAGAGATACTCGCGATTTTTTAATTGTTTTGCAGTTCATACGTGTTGGGAAGTTTCTCCCATTATATAAGACTTAGGATTAGCAGCATTGTTACTGGTATGCTTAAAAAGTGGTCAACAAAACACCACACGACCACTAGAAACAAACAAAAACACAAACAAGAACAAAAACTCAAAATCCATTACATTAAATGTTAGAAATGTTGTCCGTTTTGTCGTTTTTGCAGAGACCGCTGTACGTTGCTGAGTAATTTCTCGAAATGCTGGCAAAATTCGATGACGCATGTCTTCCGCAGTAGTTGGCACTGTTGCATAAACTTTACTTTTTACGAATCTCCATAGAAAGAAATCGCAACTTGCAATATCTGGTGATCTTGGAGGCCAATTGATGGACCCCCACGTCCAATCCAGTAATCAGGGAAATAAGCATTCAAAAATTGACGAACTTCGGCGAGTAGCCAAAGGGGAATTTTCCAACAGTTCGTATACATTATTATGAAGTAACTGGAAATAAACCCTACCCGTCAAGTGCTGGGATCACGAAAGAATGGACCTACGATATGTGTTCCAATAATCCTCGCCCACACATTCACATTCACTGGGTACTTGCTGTAGCGAATCGATGAAGATTCTCTGTGCCATAGGAATCGAAATTGTAACGATCACAAAACCATTTTTATGGAATATGGCTACATCGGAAAACATTACTTCATTAATAATATTTACGTCACGATTAATTCTTTGAATCGCCCATTGACAAAAGGTTAATCTGCTTTCGAAATTTCTTTCATGGAGTTCCGATGCAATTGTATACGATAGGGATGATATTTGTAGTTCTTTAAAATCATATGCACTGAAGCTCTGCTGATATCAGTAGCCTTAGTAATTTCTCGCACACTGGACTCTGGCTTGTTCTGTACACTTAATAATACCTGAAACTGATTTTCATGCTTGAGTACAGGATGGTTATGGTTCCGTTTTGAAAATTCAATGGATCCAGTAGTATTGGTAAATCTTCCCAGTAGCGACTGAAATGCCCCCTTATCTGGATATCTTTTATCTGTATACCGCTGTATGTAAACTCTTTGGGCTAATAACACGTTTCTCTTACGTTCTCTGAGAACAAAAACCATATCTACTAATTCTTTATGTGTAAGCGACATTGCTAATTGTACAATGTGTAGTTAACAAAACACAACAACAAAATGACACTTAAAATGATTTGTGTGACAGTAGCAATATTGTCAAAGCCTACTAAAACCTTCAAAACACGGCTGTCTCGTCAAAAAGTGCCAGTGGAATGTGGTTTTCGCTAAAAGATTAGAAAATCAAGAGTACCTCCCAAAATGTTACACATAGAACCACTACTATCTTAACAAAATCGAAAGGAAATTGAATTCCACATCCATTGGTATAAAAATTAACATATAGATCTATTTAAAAAAATCAAGTTAGCCGTAGCGAAGAATTTAAAAATTGAATATCGATACCTAGTAGAGTTTTAAATTCAGCATGGTAGTTTTAGAATAAAAAAATATATGTTTTCAGGCTTAATTAAACGGTGAAACCCCCATCTTTCTAAGTTTGATAGTTACAGTAGTATATGACATTTTCTAAGACGCTTAAAATGGCATTTTTTCGAAAACTTAGAATACTTCAAAAACGGTACGACATAGACCAAATGTTTGGTTATCAAAGCGACGATAAAATTTAACAAGAAATCCAAAAATGTAATAATATATAGGGTGTTGTATTAAAAATAACGAAGTTAGTGTGCATCTCCGATATAGCCGGCAGTTCATCACCTTTGAATATAATTTTACAATGCGGAGAACTTGATTCTGTCAAACTTTTATTTGAAACTTTTTTGAAATATCAATAATAAGACCATTGCGGGACTTTGCATGTTAGGCTGGATATCCGGTATATACTGGGTGTCCCAGAACGTCCACTCCAGCTAATAACTCCGTTATGACAAGAACAAATATTTTAATTTTTGGACCTTATGCAATAGCAGTAAGTGAGTTTACATCTGTAAATAAAAGTCTATGTTTTGACGTTTACCTTTGGTGCTGTCAATGTCAAATTTGGAAAGTCAAAAAGAACACTCTGTATATTGTCACGACAGTGAAAAGTCTGTTTCATTTTAAATTCATTGACATAAAACCTAAAAATGTTGGAATGAAAAAATTTAAAGAAAACACTATAGAAAAGGAAATTGTCTATTGTACAAAGAAAACATAGTTGTCTGGGATTGTTTGTTTATTAAATTTGACGGTCAATAGAAATTGTTTGATCGACTTATTTATGTGTAACTAAGTCGCAAAATGCCAACGTTATTTAGGTGTGACCAATATGTTGACAATTGTTAATTTATGGGGAATGCCACAAACGTGGGAAAGAGTCTCAAATTCTGTATAGAGAAAGATTTCCGAATCGTACTGCTCCATCCCACACAAGGTTTGCCAAAGTTGAACAACAACTGAGAAGCGGTACTTTACCTAATGGAAGACAGCAAAGAGTTCGTCAAATAGATGTACAGAGTGAAGATAACTCAATAGATATTTTGGCATACATGGGAACAATCCTTATGCTTCCGTCCGTCAGGTATCAGCAGCAATGAATATTAGCAAAACATCAATACACAGAGTATTGCAGGAGCATCTGTACCACCCATTCCACATCCACCTTGTACATGGTCTTATGCCTGAAGATCCTCAGATACGGTTACAATTAAAATAGAAATTCTAGTTAAAATTCATGATAATTCTTTTTTTAAATAACATTCTGTGGAGTGATGGAAGCCGTTTTCATAACAATGGAATTATAAACCGCCACAAATGCCCATTATTGGACGAACCAAAATCCGCATTGGATAAGAGAAACACATTTTTAATACATTTGGACGGTTAATATTTGGTGTAGTTTACTAAATGGCCGTATCCTTGGTCCGTACGTCTAGACAGGTACTTTGACTGGTGCACGCTACTTAAATTTTCTGCGGCCTGATTTCCTCGAATTGCTGGAAGACACAACTATCAACGAACGTGGTGGCAACAAGATGGTGCTCCTCCTCACAACAAACAAGAGTTAATGGAATATCTAAGTAGGGTCTACCCAGGCCGCTGGATCAGAAGACATGGATCCATACATTGGCCTGCATTCATATGGACTTTGGAGTTATCTTAAAGAACTTGTATACACCTGTCAATTTAGAAGACTTTCTAAACAAAATTATTCGAGCTTATCAAAGAGTAACACCGGAAATGATAACTGTAGCATGCACAAGAACTTTATTAGATAGACTTGAGATATGTGTAACACAAAATGGACAATAGTTTGAACACATGCTATAGTTATTTGGTTTTTTCGTGTATACATTTTACGTTTTTTGTTATTACTTATTTCTTTTTTTGTTATTTGCACTTAAAATATCTTAAGTTTGGATCGTTGTAATCTAAATAAAACAGGCTTTTTATTGACTTTTCAAATTTGACATTGACAGCACTGAACTTAAACGCCGAAACATAGATTTTTGTTTATTGGTGGAAACTCCCTTATGACTAATGCATAACCTTCAAGAATCAAAATTTTTGCTCTTGTCATAACGGAGTTATTAGCAGGAGTGGACGTTCTGGGACACCCAGTATATAATTTTTGTTTAAATCCATATCAACAACTATTTTCGGATAAATTTAGGTAAAATATTATCCTGACGCTTGATGGGAAATGTGTAAACGAGTGTACAGGAAGAAAATAATGTAACTAGCAACTAATAAATAATTTAAAAATCTGGTGTGAGACAACACACGACTTTCTCTTGCACATTTTAAATTTATTTTGAATTTATTGACGCTACTGACTTTCCTATACACCCAAATTGTAAACTTTAAAATTAATTTAAAAGCATAAAAAATTCATCCATTCATAATTTTCTTTATACATGTACCAAGAGCTTTATAATTAAATTTTGACCTAATTTAACGCAAAAATAATTTATAGGTTTTAATAAAAAGTAACTACATATGTAAATAATGCACAGAAATCATTAAAATATTAATTTATTTTTATTTTGAGGACGATAATTGGAGCGGTCACCCATCCAAGTTACTCGTCAGACAAAACGTTGCTTAAATTTTGATATTTTTCTCAATAACTCACTTCAACGAATTTTGTCAGAGAAACCAATTGGTTCATGTAATATAGCATTACAGGCGCTAGAAACGTGGCAAGTTTAAAAAAAATCGATTGAGCCGTTTTCGAAAAAATTGCGAAAAAGCTAAAAATCACAAGAATAAAGTGGCACTTCCGGTCATTAGATTTTAACGAAATTATTATAAGAAAGTACCACAGCGGGAATAAACTTATATATAAAATTTCACTTTTCTATGACGTTTAGTTTTTGAGATATTTTGATAACTACGTACACACACACACACACGCACACGCACACGCACACGCACACGCACACGCACACGCACACGCACACGCACACGCA
>JAHWXV010211659.1:0-12720 GCA_024586415.1 Phrixothrix hirtus | reverse complement strand
CCTGATTTATTAAAGAGTGAAGTGTGTCAAGTCTTTTTTAGACGCTCTGTATATTATTTTCACATACCTAAATAAATTGAAGAATATAAACAAAAATAAAAGTAATATTTAAGAAGAATGTTATTTTAGTTTTCTTATACAGAAATTTATTTTCAAAAATTGTTGGTGTATCATTCATTTAAGCCACCGATGGTAATAACATGAAGATGTATCACTAATTCAACTAAGTATTCAAAATAACAAAAGAGGGTTGCACCGTCATTTATCATCCCCTCCTCTTGAAAAATGAGATTTTGAAAATGTTTGGAACATTATTCCAAAACATTCTTTATCATATTACGATGATTTTATAATTCTACTTTTTATTCATTTGTATTTTTTATAAAAAGGTAGTCGAAAAATATTTATAATATAATATATAACTAATATAACTTAAAGGAGTTAAAACAATTTAATTAAATAAAGGTAACAACCTATTGACACATATTTTTAAATAAATTTAAGAAAAAAGCAACATTTCAAGGAAATTGTATCATGAAATTAAAGCAGAGCTTTGAAGGACATAAAAATATTTCATTCATTTATGTATCTATGAACATGTGTTTCACAGTAAACACTATGTAACATCTGTTACTTAAAAAATGCCTGGTGTTAACGGCATTTTAAATGTTTTTATAAGTAATAATCGCTTTATTATAACGTACGATTAAAGCAAACATTTAGCTACCTACTATATTTTTAAATATCTAATATTTTGTTTTCTTAGTTGGTTTATTATTTTAGTGAAGAATTATAGACATTACCTATTTTATAAGCAAATACGAATAAATAGTTGCAACATTTATGCAGTAGGCATGCGTTGTAGACATACAAAATATTTACAAACAAAAAATACATAAAAGAACTCCAAATCATCATAAATAGTAACGAAAAAAAGATCTGTAAATTATGGATTATTTTACTGCAATTTGCGATTAGGTAATTTTTAATAAATTTAACTTATGGAACAATTAAATACAATTATGTCGCTAAGGTTAAGTAATTATGCAAATTTTTCTACGGGTTTGGAATAGTTCTATTTTCTATCAATTTGAACGATAGTTATTTGAAGCTTCAGATTTTGATTATTAGGAAATTCTAAGGTGCTTCAAAACCATTAATGTAACTTTTGCTAAAATAGGAACTACGGATCCAATCCACACTCCCCTCGGATATTGATTGTAGCCTTAAACGCGTATTACTGTTATGCGGAAGTTAATTGGTTAATTTATAACTTAAAACGTGTTGTAGGCACGCTTCATCAATTATAACCTGTTATAAGTACATTTCTGTTGACCATGAATACATCTGAACTTAAATCATACACAGTAACGCGCTACAATGTTCAGATAATCGTAAGTCGCCGTTTTGTTTAGTTGCGTTTTCTGTTGTATGCCAGAATAACGCTAAATTTAAAAATTGAATATCGTATCAACTTGAAATGTTTAGTAAATTGAACTAAGCCCCAACAGAATGTTTTTAAATCTCACTACGGCTTACGGATATGATTGCATATCGCGTGCGCGTGTGCCCGAGCAGTACAAAAGATTAAAAGAGGGACGTGAGGATGTGGGCGACCTTACACGCCAATAATCAAAGAAGATCTTACTGCTACAAAATTTTGTGTGAAGGTAGTCTCAAGAGTAAAAACAACTCTCAAGGAATGTTGTATTGACATTCTGCACCAACCTGACGCATATCACAGTTTGTTACAAAAAATGATCACTTTGAGCTTCTAATACGATCCTGGGATCAAAAAACAGTTAATGCACTGGAAACACCATCATCAACAAGAATGAAAGAGCTCATTAAACAAGTCAAAATTCAAAGCAATGATGACGTGTTTTGAATAGGTGTAATTTTAAAAGAATGAGTTCCAAAAGGCATTACAGTTAACCAAATTATCATAAAGAAGTTTTGACAATTCTGAGGGGAAGAGTCAGGAAAAAACGGCCAGAACTGTGAAAAAATGGCTTCATTCTGAATCAGTGCAATGTGCCTACTCACACAGAACTTTCTGTGAAGCATTTTTGGATTCGCCAAATACACTACTATATTTAAACGTCCTGCATATTTGTCCTGCTTAGTACCTTGCGACTTTTATCTTTTCCTGAAATTTAAACCAGGCAGTTCTTAAACCAATAAATTTTAAATCAACAGATGCTATATATAAAGAAAAAACGGCGGATATATTGAAACAGCTTAGAGACATTAATTTCCTCCACGCCATTGACCTTTGAAAAACAAGACTGCAGCGGGGGTGGTCTGAAAACTAAGGTAAGTAATACAAAAGAAGGTACTTTATTCAAGTTTTTTACATTTATTTTTCGACATAGTCCCCTTTTAACTCGATGCACTTGTTCCAACGATGTTCAAGTGGTTTATTGTCTTCGCTATAATAGGACGAACCAAACGCCTCAAAATAATCATTTGTTTCTACAATCACTTCCTCATTAGTTGAAAGTCTCTTTCCATCTAGCCATTTTTTTAAGTTTTGAAACAAGAAAAATCAGATGAAGCTAAATCTGGACTGTAAGGTGCATGACGAAGTATTTCTAATCATAATTCAACTAATTTTGCCGTAATAATGTTCGATGAATGAGTCGGTGCATTGTCATGATGAAACAACACTTTCGCTCTTGCCAAATGCTGTCGTTTTTCCTATAATTTTTCAATCAGCCGGTCCAATAACGACGCGTTGTACTAGCCTGTGATTGTGTTTCTCTATAAAGATAATACCACGAGCATCTCAAAATATGGTGGCCATAACTTTGTTAGCTGATGGAACCACTTTTGCTTCCTTCGGTGCACTGCAACTGGCTTCTACCTATTGTTTGAATTGAATTTCTGTTTCGTGGTGTATCCACGTTTCGTCAACGGTAATAAATCGATGCAAAAATTCAACGGAATTATACTTAAAAAGAGTGAAACAGTACTCAGAAGTTGTTATTTGCTTCTCGTCCACAGTTAGCAAACGCGGCACCCATCTTGCTGACAGCTTTTTCATGCCCAAGTGTTCAAGTAAGATATGACCAACACGTTCTTTAGGTATGCCTATAGGATCTGCTATCACATGCACCTTTTAGCGATCATTTAAAACAAGATCATGAAGTTTGGTGATCATTTCGTCAGTGGTAGCCTCTTTCGGACGTCCTGGCCTTGTTTCATCTTCGGTACTCGTATGGCCACGTTTAAATTCATTCATCCAGAAACAAACTGTCGTAAATGATAGCGCAGATTCGCCGTGAATATTATCTAACTCTTCTTTAATTTCCCGGTGATATGGAAGTGTTTAATCACAGCACGAAATCCTCTTTTGTCCATATTCTTAAAGCAACGTAACGCGTTTACTTTAAACAACTGCAAGAGACAAAAGACCCAACGTAGTTGGCTGAAACTTTTACAGCTGTCTTATAACATATGATAGATTTGATAAATGACACGCATGCGTAGATTATAGCGTCATCTCTATGTTAGTTACCTCATTAATAAGACCGCCCTCGTAAGTGCAAATATGGTTTATAATTAAAAGGGGCGAATATTGTAATACATATAAATAAAGATGTGCCATTGAATCACTCTATTATTTAATAGATGCAAAATTTTACGGCCCAACTAACTTCAGATTGCTAAAAATGGATCTGATGTTCCCATGCACCATTTCATCGTTATATTTCATGTGGTGTAGTTTCAATGTTGTTTTTAAAATTGTTATTGAAAAAAGAAAATCTTGCAACAACATAAATTGAAAAGTTTTCGAATATTATGAGGACTTCGAAAAAATAAACTAAAAATTATTCAAGTAGAGCGAAAATTTCGGATTAATGATCTTTTGGAATTCCTGAAGAATTTTATTCATTGACAGAAATGAAGTGAACATCACTGTCATCGAAAAGTACTATATAGAAATTGGCTCAAAGTTTCATCTAGTTCACGTCAACGTTCCCATGTTCATGGCCATACAAAAAAGTCTTCCACCCACCTTACCGTTCAGAGTTTGCAAAATTGACATCTAAAAACAGAAATTGGGAAAATTTGGAATGAATGAAGAGGTCTAAACGACCTTTTATAGCTATTTTGTCATCATATATGCTGCGAAACTATGCTATAAATTAATTTACTTAGGGCAGATTATATTGAAACATACGTTTTAATGATGAGTTTACGAATTAATTTTAAAAAAAAAACTTTAGTGATATAAAAGGTTATTTTTGTTAAGTCCAAACTATTCCTTATGGGTTTAAACAAACAATACTACCGATTACCATAAATGAATCATCAATCTTTCCTCGCCCTGAGCTAATTTGTTAATATTTAAGTAACTAATTTATTAATCACTAAAGATAGCTATATTCATCTTATTCTGAGAAATGTAAAGGACTAAACATAGCTTGTGAAAGATTGATAATAAAGCGCATGTTAGAATCAAAGCTATTGTAATTGAGGCACAATAAAGATTTAGACAAGGTATAGCTAAGTAAAACGAGAAACTTATCTAAGTGAGGAATTGATTAAAAATGTTTTAGTTGGTCAAGACGTTAATGTGCACAGCAAAGTTTTAAATTCAAATTCTGTCTAGAATCGAATTTTGCTGAAATGTGTAAATGTATTTTAAAATAAAAAGAGTCAGACAAACGTATACAGTAAATTTCATTAGAATTAAAAATATTTTCTTTAAACTTTAAATTTATTCGCAAACAGTTTAACAAAATCGTAAATCACTTTATCTTTAAGAAGTGTAAAATTTAAAATTTTATTTTTGTTAGTTATATACTACCCACTTCTTGTGTCAAGTTCAACCCAATAAAACGTTTCTGGCTGAGGGAAATAAACCTAAATGATGATAAATATTTTCAAGGCAATTATCAACGATCCTATGTCCCTTCAGGATGCGCGAGAGTTCAGTTGGAGAATTTAGGTGAATAAAAATTACTCTAACAATTCAAAACACATAGTTTCTCAAGTACCTATCCACAATTTAATTTTACATCCAATTTCTGGAATTACATCCGTTTACAAAGTGTACAAAATTTTTTGTAATCTCTAGGTAAATTATTTGAATATTCAATTTTAAGTTTTTGAAGTTTTGAACGACTAACGAATGGCCTATATATAACTTTTAGAGCTTAAAAATCGAAGCCACTTTAAATACTTAACAATTACATAAAACTCATTAATTATAGAAGGCGATTAAAACAAAGCGTAGTTTGCATGAATAAATAATTTTTAGAAATAAAGTATTATTCATTAAGAACTATTAAAAATGTAACTGTGCGTATATGAACATGAATGGTATAAAATAAATTATCATTAGCAGCGCGTTAAGAGAATAGAACGTCTTCATTTAATAAACGCCGACTCATTTTTCAACCACGTGTTTTGTTGATGCGGTTCGTTTCTTTTTATACAAATACATATTGGTATAAAAATACACATTGGATCCGTTACTAATTTAGGTAGTAGTAGGAATATTCAATGAGTTAGCATCGTATACATATGAAAAACATATCCACATTTTAAAAATGCCTGTTGCTTATAGCAGTCGAGGACATTTTTATTGAACACCATACTGCATTTAATAATTTACATACTAATGTAAATTCCAAAATATAATCAGTAATTTATTAATAATTAAGCATTTAAGAGCTTAATTATTACACCTAATAAAGGTAGACAAGGGAGTCGTAATCGTACACTACATCACTGCATAAATATATTTATAAATAATTTACTAAATGGTTTAAAAGCTAAATTACCATTTCTTATAAAGACAGACGGGCGAGTGGTGGCAATCAGTGACGTATAATTTTTCACCACCGATCTACATTAAGTTGATGTTTATGTATATATCAAATTAGCATAATCTTCGTATATTAATATGGCGCGTCGCGCAAAAAACGCGATTTTAACAACAGCCCTGAAACGCTGGTTTAAAGGAACTTGATTATGAAATACATTAACCATTTATTGTGGTTTAAACGCTTATTTTAAATTAAAAGCTGTTACTTAAATAGGTTTTGTGGATATTTTTGCACTTATGAAATGATGTACTAAAATTGCTGTAATCGTAAAGCCACACTTCAGGAGGTGTAATAAAAACAGTTTTAAACATTCTTGTTTGTTTTCTTATTTGAATCTAACTATACGTCTGTGCGTAAGTAATTTTCAAAATATTTGGTAATATTTGAACATAAAATAATAAAAATTATTGTATTGTATCCGCAACTAATCCAATTTTTGTAGTTTCTATAATAGCATATTATGAAACGAGCATGAAATGCCAGTTTCTGGCACGACGCGTAGCTGAGTGCCAAAAATCTTACCAGTGTGAAAATAAACAGTTCCAACAACTTATATACAGTACTTTTTCTACGACTAATAGTAAATTTTCAACATTAGAATAAAAACAAGAACAAAATCAAGAATTTAAATTGAAATTATAAGTGCATGTCAAATTTTGTTACCACATTCTTCAATAAGTGCGTTGCCATGCCAAACTTATGCAAAACTATTATTATAACGGGCTCTATCTTTACTGTACCGGTAACTACGAGTGAGCAGTTAGAAAAGATTTAAATTTTACTACTAGTTATATGGCACATTTAACATTTTTGTCAATTTTAACAATATTGACTTTCTTTTCGAAAATTGTTGAAGAGACACAAACGTCCTCGACGTAAGCTTTTGTATGTTTCATTGTGCATAGTATTCGCACTTGACAGTTGATTCTATCTAAATCTGAGTGGTTAAGGAAGACTTCTCCACAATAAACCTTTGTCCGCGGCCTATAAAGTAGGTTTAGTTTTTATGTGTTCATCGTTGAGCTAAAACAAATCTCACCGTCACAACAAATTAAGAGTTTAAAATTTGTAAGACGTAAATGTTATTAAAATTTTTAGTAATCAATTTTTATATCAATGGACCGAAGTTATTTTCAGAACTTAATTCTTCAGCTAAACTGGATTTCTTAAGAAAGTCACTGGATAACTTACACAATTCCCAAAAAATTCCTCAAAATATCTATTATTTTTGAATAAATACGTCAAAAACCATCATGGTATGCTGATGAGCTTACAATCCAAGCGTGCTTAAAGTATTTAGAACATCCTTCCTAATAAAATATTCTCAGTGACATAGAAATTGCAACACCAAGATGGGCTTGGAATTTGCGGATGAAATATAGCATAAGTATTCACCTATGTTATAATAATAAATGACCAAAATTTGGGAGGAAAATCTTTATTAGTTAATCAAAATTTTATAATAATTGTTAATAATGTGCGGCGCGCCTCTCTGATTTACGTATTCGTTTACACGCCGAGGCATTGATTCCATAAGGTGGTTTATCTAGTCTTGAGGTATTGCCTTCCATTCAAGTTGCACCTCATGCCTCAAGGCCTCCAAAGTCAAAGGAGGACGCTGCAAATTTCGCAAACATCTACCCATTATGTCCCGTACGTGTTCAATGGGAGAAAGATATGGAGATGTTAGAGGCTAGAGCAAAAGATAAATCAGGGCCTTCTCAAAGAAGTTCAAGGAAAACCTTGCTACATGTCCACGTACATTATCTTGCTGTAATAATGGAGTTTAGAGCTCTTGTAAGTATGGTAGAAGTTGTGTTCCAATCACCTCCGAAATATACCGCTGTGGTGTTATATTTCCTCGAAAGAACACCAAGGGGGACTTACTGCCATAAGTAATCGCGTCCAAAACCACAACACCTACAGTGCGGTGTACGTGCCTCTCAACTGTAAATCGAAGATTCCGTCTTCTGACTCCCATACGACAGTCGTGCATTCCTAAACAAAATCTAGATTCGTCACTAAAGACAACACGAAGCCATTAGAGATTCCAATGAGATTATTCATTGCACCGTTGTAACCCAATCTGACAATGTTCTGCAGCCAAATGAAGCACAAGTTGCGGACGATATGATGTTAACCCAAAACTTCGGATTCGGCGGTAAACTGCTCTAAGGGTTGCAAGGCGACCTTCTTCACCAAACCATTGGTTAGGTTAAGTTAGGTTAGGTTAGGTTAGGCTGTGTTGCAACCACCTCCGCAATATACCGTTGTGATGTCATATTTCCTAGAATGAACACCAAGGGAAACTTGCAGCAATAAGCAATCGCACCCCAAACTATAACACCCACAGTGCCTCTCAACTGTAAATCGAAGATTCCGCCGTACGCTCCGTCTTCTTCTGACTCTCATACGATCGTCGTGCATTCCTAAATAAAATCTAAATTCGTCACTAAAGAAACACGACGCCATTCAGGATTCCAATGAGATCGTTCATTGCACCATTGTAACCCTTGCTAACAATATTCTGCAGTCCACAAGTTATGGACGATATGATGTTAACCCAAAACTTTGGATTCGGCGATAAACTATTCTAGGGGTTACGACGACCTTACTCAATAAACTATTGGTTACCAACTGCCTGAGTAGAGGAAAATCGTTTTCTAAATGCCAATTGTCTTAAGCGACGATCTTAACGCCCATTTGTTCTTCTTGAAGCCCCGGTTCCTTTTTTACGATGTTCCTGGCCATCTTTAAACCATGCGCGACACACTTGCATTACATTAGACCGATTTTTATTTCCATGGTTAGCATATTCCCCAAATAAAAAACCAGTTACGCGCAAATCAATAATTCGACCTCTGTCAAATTTGCTTAATTGACAGTAATATCCTCGTTGCCGTACCCTAATCATGATCAAACAAACAAAATACGTTAATAAAAGATCAACAACCAAAATAATGTTAATTAATAATGAAAACGAAGAACAAATAGTACGAAAAACGCAGACCGAAGAGGTTAGCAAAAAATTATAACAACTATCAAATGTGACGTTATCACATTACGGCTTGATCTAAAAGTTAATCGATTATTACTTAATATCAGCCCAACAGACCTACCAACTTTGATTGAGAAATTCCTACTCCTTCTTGGTGTTGTAATTTCTATGTCACTGAGTGTATTTGAACAAGCTTGACTGTCACTACATGGCCATAAATCTTTAATAGATTTGTATTAAAGAATGTTGTAATTACATACATGAAATACTCTGCACATCTTCAAATAATAATATATTTCTTTAATTAATTCAAAAATCACAATATCGTTGAATATAGTGGTTAGTATGTTTATCTCTATACCCAAAGGACGGCGATTCAAACCCGAGAGAGGTTGGTAAATTTTGTAAAGAAGAAAATTCTAAATATACGTCTTTTTCCTGGAAAAGGAACAGAATCACAGATCCCAATTCAAAATAGTGTTTAACACATTAAAAAAAACCACTGGGGACAGAACTCATTCAGGTGCGGCAAAATCCTAGTAAGCACAGAAAAATGATTATAGTTGAAGCCAGGAGAGCCAAGTGAATTTCCGCATCCCGAAACTTCGGCCACAAAATAAAACTAAACCCAATACACTTTTACCAAAAAGAAATCTAAAATTTGCGAATGAATACTGACAACGAATGTGTATCTGAGGCCAAAACCAGTAACAACGCTATTTACTGGATATACATATAGCTAGGTAATGTTTCTTTTACAATCAATTCTTCCATTGTCTGTTTAAGCTTTTGCCATCATTCTAAATGATTCGCTTCGTTTTCTGAGTACACTGGCCAAAACTATTTGTTGTACATCGACATGAATAGACATTTATTGAGATTTTTAGCTGTTCAACTTAAATATCCATCACTCTAATTAAGTTATCGCACCATAATTGTGAAGTAAATTGTATCAAAACAGATAAAAAGCACAATTCAAATTCGAGGGTTTCCATGACAGTTAAATACAGTTTTTCTATAAATTACGTTAATATCACGCATAAGTAGCAATTTTGGATTTAAAACAGAGCGCAAAATGTATTTAAATGCTAAAAACTTATAAAACTTTGGAGTAAAATTTGGAATTCTTTCCTCCTAATCTGGTTGCGGAAGTTCTGAACACGGAGAAGGCTTGCACCGTGACATTTCTATTATGGAACAGCGGTACAACTTATTGTGCGAAACTAATCAAAGATGATCCGGATATAAAATTTAATCGCGTAAAACAACCGTCTCTAAATGTTTATGTACTCAGCATCAAAACAAAACTTACACTTTTGCGCTTCCGACCTGGTTTTGTATATGTACCGGCTATGTTGATTGTCACGTTGTGATTATCATAGTAACGCCAAGGTAACAAGCACGTTGTGGTTCATAACGGCACAGTACTGTTATAAAACGGAATAAAGGTTTGATATCAAATTATCGTAATAACTTGAAAGTTTTTATTAGCGCAAAAAATAGTGTACGACACAAGATCGTTAATTGCCTTAGTACAACAGGTCTCGAAAATTATCAAAACTCGACCGTTCTGGTCTCATTTTTCTAACTTTTCCTCAACCCATTATAAGGCACTCACCGATCTTGTATGGTAATGTACTAAAACGAAACAAGCTGCTCAGTTCATAATTGTAAAAGGTAAATGGTTCTCAATTATATAAAATTCCATTAACATTTAGATGCGTAAGTACCATCTGCTACTCATTTTTGCCTAATTACACGCGGTTTTCCAGAAAATCATTCTAAAACTGAGCAAGATCATTCATTTATCTCACAAGACAGTTTGCCGAGATTTTGAAAAAGTCATCGCGGAAAAAAATGTTAACACTCCTTTTTAAGAAAAATAAGTTAGTCGGTCTAGGCTGCAACCTGCAGCTTATCGTGCGATATTTAATGAATCAACTAATCTAACTCAATACATGGCTATTTTGGAGTGCACCTCACTGGCGTTCACAGTGGCGGAATTTGGTACTACATCAGTATGTGAGTAAAACTTGATATGTGTTGCTACATGTTAACCCATCGACCTTTTCTGAAAGTGTTCTGAATAAATTTATGTATGCTTGTAAACGTGCAAACTCATTTTTGATACATGCTGTATATAGGTTAAATTTAAATTAAATGCGCTTTATGTTTGCGATAAATTTGAATGTAAGTGCAAAAAGGGCGAAATGTTTCCTTTGTTGTTATTAAATCAGAATATTTTCAAGCAGATCTTATTATCATAATTCAATGCATACAAGCTCATTAGTTTTTTTCTTTTTAATCGGTATAATGACCTACATTCTTCACGTTTTTCAATTTTTTGTTACTCTCTGGTTCTGATAAGATAAGATGTTTGTTTCTTTTCATAAAAATTAAATTTTCCGACCTTTTTAATCAATGCGCAGCACAGAGTGAACAAAACAATATAATTACTACGGACCTACTAAAAAAATGTTTACAACCCTGAGAAGTTGTTCATAAAATGTTATCTTCAATATAAGAGTGATTATTAAAATGTTTGGTAGTTCATCAAATTTAAATGACTAAATGGTTACTAGCACTAGTGCTAAATCAATTTTTTTGCTCAACAAAACTATTTCAACATAATGAATTAAGCCTCAAAATACTTTATTTTAAGCTCTTCATTTTCTGGAGAAGTTGAAATGTAGAAAAATTTGCTATAGAAATATACAGGGCTTTTCAAAGCAGCTGAGCCAATAAAACAATTGTTTTTGTAAAATGCAAAGAAATAAAATACCATTGTTTGTGACATTGGATTGAGAAAACTATTTTAAATACTTAATAACTCTTCAACATTGTTCTGGCATGTGCAGCGAATCGATGTGCTTGCAACAACGGTGCCACTGTTGGTATAAATAATTTCAACAAATTATGCATATGGACATAAAGAAATCCGTAAGAAGATCACAAACATTGGAAGAAATAAAAAACCCCTACTTTAGCCTTATATACAAGCCAGAATAAGTTTGGTGCTCAACTGGAAATTACAAAGGTCACAGTTCAAAATGTACTTCATAGATTTCTATGTTTATATGCATATAAAATTTAGCTTAAACTTAGCAATAAACATACCTTATGCTAAAATGGTTTAAACTTTGAAACGTTTCTGAACGTTTCGCTAAAATAGTTATCTGTTTTGCTGAGTTACTTTACACCCCCACAGAGTTCAGTTCTGTGAATTGCTCTTGCAAAATTATACAGAGGATGGAAATTTTACAAAAAAAAATTATCTATGGTGGAGACTACGTTTACGCGAATTATTCGTGTTTCGGTTGACGAAAATCCCCATGCAATCCAGAGAACCAATTATCAGCAACGATTTTCAGTGAATTTTCGGGCGGGAATTGTGAATGGGATGTTTGTTGAATCACACATTTTCCCGGAACATTTAACGGGTGATTTGCATTTGGAATTTTTACAACAATATCCTCCTGCACTATTAGAAAAAGTATCATTAAGCATCTATCAAGACATATGGCTGCCCATTTTCATCGGGAAGTACGTGAATTTTTGGACCACACTCTTCTAATAACTGGGTTGGTTGGAATTGGCCAATTCGGTCGCCACTGAGGTCACCCATGTGATTTTTTTTTGTGGAGGTACCTGAACAGTTTATTATTTCAAACGGCAGTTAATACACGAGAAGAATTAATTGCCAGGATAAATCAGGGTTCATTGTCGCACGTCGTTAAGGAGCAGTGGTTACGTCGTGTAAACCGTTGCATTGAAATAAATGGTGACAATTTTAAATACATTCATGAATTCCGTTTCGGACAAGCCTTTATGGTTTTATTTTTAAATAAACATTTGACGCATTAACTTTTTAGGTTATTTTTG
>JAHWXV010211649.1:0-15304 GCA_024586415.1 Phrixothrix hirtus | reverse complement strand
ATATATATATATATATATATATATATATATATATATATATATATATATATACTGATGCGTGTTAAGCAGTCACTTCCGTTGTACGAAGTGGGGGGCTTGACTTCCACAGAAAATGGGGTTTGCTAGAATTATTTTAAAACTGTATATGTGCGGAGGTAAATATGCCTTATTTAATTTCCAAATGAGGGGAAGTGATTTTTAAAAATCAAATTTTGTATATAAGCAATACCGCAATAGCTACACAGTCACTTCCATGATGACGCAATAGCTGATAAGGTCTGAATAGCCAGAAATAAACTTAATTTATATCCAGACAAAATGCCGAGCAGATATTATTGGTAAAATGGCATCTACATATAATGTACAAAAAGTACAAAACAGTGGCCATTAGTAACTTTCTAGGGACTTCTAAATATTGCCAATATTAACCATCTTGTAATTACTTGGCATAATATCAAAGGATAGAAATTATTTGTAGAACAGTTAGGTTTGGAGCTGGTAAAATAACAGGTATCTTCAAGAGCAACTTTGTCTGGTCTACATTCATATATTCGTGATGCAGTTACCAGGCACTTAGGAATTCCTGTTCAACATCAACCCGACCCCTACCAAATAAAGAGGGTCATTGTAAATATTGTAAAAAGCAGATAACTCTCTATTTCTGCAAATTTTGAAAATCCTGGTACTGTATTGAACACATATTGACATTTTGCAAGGAATGTGTTGAAAAATGGACCTAAATTTTTTATGTATATTTTGATATAATTTATTTTCTGCAAGTATATATATTCATTTAAGTTTTATTTATTTTCTTTAAGTTTCAATGTTATTGCTTAAAATAGTACAGCTATTTTCTAAGTTTAAGCAATTTAGTAGTTTTTTTGAGGGGTCAACATAAATACGTCAAAAATGTAAACATTTCTAACATTCGGCACTTTTATAATAAAAAATTAGCCAACATGCATAATTGATTTAAAACTACAAACAATCGGTTGCTATTAATTAATTAAAAATTAAAATCCATTGGGATATCTTCGTCTGCATTTATAATAACACTGAATGAGGTCAATTCAAATTTGTAAAGGCAAAACCATTATAAAAATTATTGACCAGGGAATATTGGAATATTGCTAGTATTCTACACCACAATTGTTTATACTAGTGTGACAGTGACATATCAAGGAACAATAAACAAATTCATATGTAAAAGAATCACACTGTTTTTAAAATATAATGGTATATATATGAAATCAACCTGTTAATATGTGTACTGAATACGGCCATTTAAAACTGGGAACTGACATTAGCATAATATTATATTTTAGCGAGACTTCATTAAGTTCTACTTCAATTATTTATGTTCATATTGTGACAATTATCCATTCATCTAAATAACCAAAAAGGTATAGTGTAGTAACATTCTTATTTATAAAAATAATAATTATGTCTAATTCAATAGATAACGAAACATTAAATCTAGCGTACTGCGTATACATACATATTGGCAAGTCAAGGTCGTGGTGTGAGAAACCGAGTAATGCGAAGTTTGCGTGTAGATCTAATGTAGTCCGTTAATATGTGTCTAGTATTTAAACACACCCTGATTTACATATTTCTGAATAATTTTATTTTCTATATAATTATTGCATTTAATACAACCTTTCTAATTTTGTAGATAATACAAGACACTTTTCATTCGAAGGAGTCACGACTGGTGGATTAATTTGAAGTACCAATTAAATAACGGTAAGTTTCTTTATTTTGTGCATAATGATTTTGTAAATTTATAATGCAATATTGGGGCCAATTAATGCCATTAGTTAAATAGAGTAACTTCTAACACGAATAACAGAATTATAGCTTTTCTTTAAAATTAGGTTATACCAAAGAACTTTAAGTAAAGCAAAATATTACTAATGTAACGTATTTTGGTATACAGGCAGCTCGGGGTATAAGGAACATAACTTTTACAGTATATATAATTTAGTAAGCACGGCCAACAATGCTTATACACCATGTACCTTAATTGCATAATTTTCGAAATACTTGCAATTAAAGTTTTCATCCCATCCCTACTTTTTAACTTGGTATACTATGTAGAACAAAAAATAGCTGGTAGACTATAAACTTTAATCAGTAACCGAAGCCGAACGAACGGTTTCTGTATGAATTATTAATTAATTATTAATGACTGTTCCCAGCTATTTATCATAAATATGCGCTAGTTACTGTTTAAAACAAAACGTTTTATTTTCATCCTTTAAATTTCTAGTGGTCTGTTAATTGTGCAAACTCACAGTTTCTTTAAAATGAAAACAAGGTTTTACTTAATAGATGAAGTTTTAGCATGTAATATATATTTGTACTATTGAATATAAAAACATTTAAATAGGTTTCACTTTTGCAAAGCCGCTTTAATACCAAATTAAAATGTTTTTGATAAATATCGTCTTATAATTAATTTTGCAAACACCTGTATTGCAAAGATAATTCAAATTTTATTAAAATAGCTAAAAACGTAAATTATAATACATTTCATAAAATTTTACGTAATTTGTATGCAATAAAAAATAACTTTACATACGTTAATGTGGATTAAACAAATGCCAATTTCAAATATTTATCGAATGAGTTTGTAATAATTAATGCATGAATAACAGTAATTAATGAGCAATAGTGTTATGGTGCAAGCAAACTTAGATGATTTAAAGGAATGCGTTCGATTACCTTTTATTAAAACATCTGGCGACCTTACCTCGAAAAGTAACTTCATACTAAATGTACACTGATACTTCGTCAACAAAAACAAAGTGGAATACGTTTAATAGTAAAGTATATACATGCATATATCCAGAATAGACTACTAACTAAAGATCTACGAATTATTTTTTAATTAGAGTAAAAATTTCTAAAGATTTGTGTTCTCAAAGGATTTAAGTATACGCGTGTTAAATACTGCTCTTTAGATATCCGAGACACCTTGTATTATTTTCTTCTAAAAATATAGACACGTTTACTAAACTATTAAAATAATTTAATGGTCGTACTAGCTTTGCATTCAGGTACCATTTTACATTTTTGAAATAATTATATTTATTTAATGGTATACAGTTGCAAAGCATTCGCCCCTTTTACATTTGATTTCTGGACGCATATAAAATATAAACCATTATTTCTCGTACTGATTGATAACATTTTATAAGATTTTAATGCACTGTAACAAACTTCCTATCGAGGTTAATATTTTTTGATGTTTTTAATTTTTTTGTTGTAACCTATTCCGGACCTGTATTACTAATTGTAAGCAGTTGGAATTAATCCAGTGTCTTGATCGTTGATCCCTATTTGACAGAAACCCTAAAAGGTTAATCACTTGGATTCGCTACTGAATACCTATTTATTTTACTATATCGTAGTTACGTATGTCTAAAATATAACTAAATGAAATACTTCAACTCAGTAACAAACAATAATTTTTAAGTAAAAAGATTGTTATTTAAATATTTATATATGTATATGCTAACGGTAATCGACTTTAAAGGATTTCAAATTTATATTAAATGGAGTTTAACATTTATAGCAATTGTATTAATTATATAATCCGGTAATTTTAATTGATAATAACTATAAATAGTAGTTTACGGCATTGGTATAGAAAATTAACATTGGCTGGTACAAGTGAAGTTGCAATAAAAGAGGGCCTGCGAAAACGTTTTCTGGTCATGATATTTATATGTCAGCGTGAATATAATTTGTTAAGTAAACATTAATTTAAAAAGGTCATGCTTTCTTAACGTTGTAACGTATAATTACGATGCAGTTATGAAATTTATTACATGTTTGCTACGCAACGTTATATTTATTACCCACTAAAGTACCTTGCTCGCATTTTCTGGCCTAAACTGGAAATCCATTATTTTTCGGAGGCTAATCACCACGAGAAAATTAATAACGCCTAACAGAGATATAAAAAAGTGTAGCTCAAACTTGATAACCAATGACTGCTACCCCAAAATAAGAATGCCGTCGATAATTTTACAAAAGGTTCAACTATTGGAATTAGATTTTGAATTATTTGTTCTTGATTTGCCTTTTCCAAATAATAATACGACTGCCACACCAAAAAATCTGAACCTGCTTTGGTATGCAAAAATAACTTTTGCGAGAACGAAAATTCATAATAAATATACTGTTTTGCATATCTTAGTATTGCTTTTCAATTTTGTCGCATACATAGAATTTTTCTGGCACTTCTACCATTGTACACTTCTTTTCTTAAAACTTTACAAATTGTTTCTGGGTGCACCGATTTTCCAATGTAATATTCTAGTTTGGCTGGTGATTTTAGTGCAGCCAGTCGCAGTTTTAGTTTAATTTGCCTGGTTATGTGTACTACATCTTGGTCGGTTAACAGCTTTGGTCTGCCGCAACGTTTGTACTTTCAATTCGACCTTCACTTTTATAACGCTTTTTGTTATATTATGGACTATGGAACATCCTACTTTACCCATGCTACTAATTTTGCGAACAAATTTGTTACCTTCTCAATGGTCAATTATTAACCCTACACCACTCGTACTTAGTTTAAACACGTGGTTACTCGCGGGGTGTCGTCAGCACCCCACGCTGAAAATGATATTTGTGAAAGTATTTCAGTATGAATTACGGTTAGAAACATTACCAATTTTAAAGTAAAACCTTTTATTATATTTCATCAAAAAATTATGTAAATGAATTTCAATTTTAATTACAATAGTAATACAATGTTTATTTACAAAAATAAACTTAAAGGAATTCGTTCCTTCAGAAAAAAGCATGTATAGATTTTACACATAATTTTAAATATTAAAGCAGTACAATATTCAGTTTCCTTGTAACACTTTAAACAAACACAAGCACATATTATTCCTATAACGTTTGCAATATGTCGTAGTTTTCATATCCTTCACTCGAGGACAAACAGTGCAGCGAGACTTTTTCGGCGGTATTACGTTTCATTACTTCCTCCTGGCCTTGCAAGTATTCTCTTTAATATTTTGTTGAGATTAGGAAGTTCAGCTCTTATGTTAGTTTGAACTTTTATCAAACTTAGTCCAATCTCTTCTAAAAATTGCGATCGTGTAATTTTTAAATTGGGATGTATTGAATAGTTCGGTACGAAAGCATTTATTCCGACAGTATTTAGTAGATTGTAAAATATTCGTAAAGGCCAACGATTACATATTCTTGATACATCATATGTGTTACACAACTGATCAGCAGTGTCAACGCCATTCTTCGTCATATTATAAAAATTTACAATTTCAAGTTTCGTGACTCCAAGTTTTATTTACACCATAGCGTCATCATTGTAATGTATAGTGGACAGTGTAAGCACATTTTTATTTTTCCTTTTGCAATATGAAACAAGTGTCGTATGAGTTTTATGATGAAAACCGAAAATGGATGAATTAAGTTTTTGTTTTGCTATAAATTGTCGTGGAAGTTCCTTTTTATTTTTTCGAAGAGTGCCGACTAATTCTAAATTCATCATCAACAATTGGCTAGCTAATAGAATAGTAGTATGGCAATTGTCGCAGGTAATATTACGTCCGCTACCATATAAACATTCGCTTAACCTCTAAACAATGTGCAAAGCCTTGTAGGAAACTTTGAAGCATCCATCTGGTTTTGTGCCCACGTAGGCTTCGAATTTTAAAGTATAAAATGTTTTAGCATCACATAAGGCAAATAATTTTAAGCTATATTTTCCAGATTCGTTTGGCATAAATTGAAGCAAAGGCCAGCGACAGCTGAACTTTATCAGTTGCTCATCAATAATCACGTATTCACTTACAGAATAATATTTGACGCAATTTGAATTAAATTTGTTAAATATATCCCTAATATGTGTAAATTTATGCAGTGATTTCGTTACTTCCCTGTCTGAAACATCGTCGTAACAAATACAACGTAAGAAAAATGAAAAATGACTATAGCTCATAATTGTATGGAATACAGAAGTTCATAAATCGATCAATTTTCGGTGGCTCGACTTACATAGTCCAGCAAGTAGTAATAACTCTATAAACGCATTTAATTCAGTTTCGTTTGTCTGCTCTCTGCTGCTGTCTCTCTGGAGTAGTTTGTACAAACCGTGTAAATAAATAAATTAGTACATTTAGCTATATATTTTGTCATTTACTCGGTAATAATTAACTTGAAAAATTCTACAGGTCTTTGGAAGGTTTGGCAGCATTTTTTGCCCCTGGCAAGTGAACAATAATATTTTGAGATCTCGTTCGCATTGACGTATTTCCTTTATGTTTATACCATTTTGTTGTTCTACCTCTACCTGGGCAACAAGTAGGGTTTCGCACCAAATTTTCAACAGGAACTTGTAATATTTCCTCAACTTCTTGTTCAGATTCCGTATCGTGATTTGATTCTACAATTGCATTCTCTTCAGAATTCGAGTAGACATCATTATTCAAAAATCGTTTATCTATTTCTTCTTCCGAATCAGTAAGAACAGCCTCTAAAATACTTTGAGGACGTTGTTGTTCGTCTTTCCATGGATATTTCGACATATTTACTAAAAAGTAAAATATAATGGTATTTTTCAAAACACCCAAATGATACCTAAATATTGTAAAATATAAAACAGTAAGAAATATAAGACTGTTTAGTTATAAGTTAAGAGAAAACAGCGAATTAAAAAATTGCCTAGATGATGAAACAGTTACGCGGTCACTTGCGGGGTATTATTAGCTCACCAATTGTAATTACAGACGTCTTTACGCTCACACTACTTGCACTGGACTAACAAAGTTTATAGATTTAGCACTCACCCCCACTTATTTGCAGCTAGACAAAGCTGTATAGTTGAGAAGTTATTAGATATTTATTTATACGCCTTTTTGTATTTCTGAGGTGTTCAGTACACCCCACGCGAGTGATGGAGGGTTAATTTTTTTATTTCGATCTTTGTTCCTTGTCGTTGTGCATGTTACAGGAAATGACAAAGTATACCTCGAGACATTACTTCGAAATTAGAAAAATCAATGCCAAGTAGGTTGAAAAAGTCATAGAGGTAAAGGGAAACCCGGCTAAATATTAAATTTCTTGTTTAAGTTAGCTTTTCTTAGTTAATAGTTAAGTTTTCGGTGACTTTAGTAAAGACAATTATTGTATCAATAAAGAATAACTAACTAATTACCATGTAATGCTAATTTTGAAAGAACTATTTTTGTTTTAATACACAGCGTAAATAACATTGTACTTCTTCAAAAAATATAAACTCTTTTAGAATGCATAACTGGTTGAATATGATCTTGCTACTATCCGATGACATTAGTGAGTTACTGTACAAATGTGTTAATTACTTCGATCAGCATTTATTATTATTCTGTTAATTTATTTCATTAATAAAACAACTGTTAATTTATACATTATATATTGTTGGGTTTTGATAGGTTATCTGTGAACCAAGATGAAAATTTATAATCATGATATCAAAAGACATTTGAACAGTGTTCTCAACTCTGACCAAAATTTTATGTGATCTTCAAATAAATAACTTTTAAATGACCGAGGGAAGATATTGATAGAAAATAAAACGCTTAGGAGTTATGCAATGTGTATTCAAAAATTGGGCAAAACATGACTTCCTATTTCATTTCTAGTTTTTTAGGAAAATCAATTAATTTAATTAAGTTACAAAAAAAAATAAATAGGCACCTACGAAATCATTCTTGCAGAATAGCTAGGAAGAAATTTTGTATACATTCGTAAATATTGCCAATATTTACGAATTAATTATAAATGGTGCTATATATTTTTACAAAAAATATTTATGTACCTTCACTTGACTTTTCTAAATACTGAGGTTACCGTTTTATCGAAAATGAAGCAGTAATTTTTTACTAAACTTGAAATTACTATTTTAAAACATACTGCATCACGCCTTTAAGAAAGGTTTGTGTATGTAAAACGGCTGAATAACATAAAAAACCTGCTGTGAAAGTGAGCCCACTGCATTTGTAACTATCTCTTACAATATAATCTTCTATTAGATCTTCTTAATCAAAACCTTGTCACTTTATATGAAATAGACTTTATCTGCAACGAACGAAAATACCTCTTAAAGTTAAACATAAGAAATTCAAAATTATATGGTTCTTTAATAAATGCTTTTGGAATAAGAACAACATGTAATTATGTCTAAATTAGACAAGTTGATGCTTAAAATAGAATTCTGCATTTAATAAAATCAAATATCAAAAACGAAGTAAATACAAATTTTTACCGAAAAATTACATACAGGATGTAAATAAAATGTAGTATTATAGAATTTACTCAAGATTGCTTAAAATTACTTTATAGATATTCACAAAGTTGCCAACCTTGTTTGCGATACTTTATTCTACCTTATAATAATTGAATATCAGCATTTGTCCCTAGCAAGTGAATATAATTGGAGGTGTAAACGAACCCCATAAAACTCTGCTCAAGTGAATAAGTGAGTAACCTTCATGAGCGAGGATAATATTTTTCTACTTACAAGTTCGATATTAAATTAGAAATGTTATTGCAATACATACGAGGGCCGCTGTTTTAATTTCGGGATAGAAGAAAGCTACTTGGTTTAAGCTTAGAAATACAATTACGCTATTTCGTTTACAGTAATTTTAAAAAATTGAAATACATGTTAATTTATTTCATTTTTCTAATTCGTAAATCTGAGTCTTTAAAATTAAAACAACGAAAATAGTGTCGGCCTATGATAATTTGTGCTATTTTGATGTAACCTTTTGTATGTGTATTGCTTAAACTTCAAGCCCTAAATAAGTGGGGAATTGAAACAACTACAACGTAATGAATAAATAACTGATTAGATGTAAACTAGTGATAGTTTCAAAGTCAGTAAAACCTTAATTGACTAAAATTTATTTTGCTCTTAGCTTTTGATAAATGCTTTGCTCGAAGATTCTGAAATGCAGCATAGATCATTTCAAACTAACGATGCCATGTATAACAAATAAACATAATCAACTAACTTCCGTTAGTTTATTAAAAGCTTTTGCATTTCCTTGAATATATCGTGTTGGATATTATTTTAAACAAGTTTGCAAGAATAAATAGGTAAACCAATGGCAAAGGATGAATACCCTTACCTTTAAATTAATTGATTTATTATGTGTATCCAAATTCACAGCAGTTTAATAACTAGCGTTTATCGAGTATCTTGTTAAATAGTAGTTCAAATTTTAGTCCTCATATGTGATAGCTTAAAGAATTTGCGATTTTACAGGACGGCGAATGATACCTCTTTAAGAGTAACCCACCTCTTATCCACTGAACTGTGTCGGCCAAAATGTGACTTATCTTGTTAAAACCGAATTCGTTAGTTTATATATCCTAGGTTCCTAGCGATCTGTTGTAATTCGCACGCAGACTTTTATAAATCCAATTAAGGGCCTTCTTCGTAATTCAGATGTACCGGTACACTCTGATTTTAAAGGTATTAACCGTTTTTAATAACAACGGAAACACCAATTTATTACTGTGGTAAACAAAAAAACAATATATTGCATTTTTTGTTAAATAAAATAGATTTAGAGCTATATCATTCAATATATCAACAAAAAAAAGCTTTGTAACTAAGAAACACTAGGCTTTTATTTAACAGTTTAACACTAAAGGTTTATTTACACATGTTAGTCAACTCGGCCGAGTACACTGCGCATGCATTCACTAGCACGAGTTGTCTTGTTCACACATACCAGTAACTCGCGAGCTTTACTCGCCTGTGAGTTTATTTTAAACGAAATACTTCTAGTGTTCACATTTCATTCTAGAACGTACCTTTATTAATTTTATTAAATAATATGAGTAGAAAAATTATTGATAATTGCATTGACAATTTAGCCAATATCTTATGCCAGGTACTAGAAAAAATACTCGAAGATGAAGAAAAGCAAGGCGGTAGAAAAG
Organism: Phrixothrix hirtus; assembly: GCA_024586415.1. Lineage (NCBI taxonomy): Eukaryota > Metazoa > Arthropoda > Insecta > Coleoptera > Phengodidae > Phrixothrix > Phrixothrix hirtus. The sequence goes on along the minus strand of JAHWXV010211649.1, from coordinate 5,329 downwards.
GCAAAATTTAGATTAGAGATTGGCTTGATCAACGTTCTTCTTTAGGGGTCTCTTAAGCTCTCTTGAAAGAATTAAAAAATTAAGATACTGTTGATTATAGGAATCATCTAAGGATTGGGGTGAATGAATTTGAAGAATTACTATCACAAATGTATAATACTATACAGCGCCAGGCTACCCATATGAGTGCCGCAATTCCTGCTAGGACTAAACTTGAACTTTCTTTGCGATTTCTTGCAACAGGGGCCTCATTTGGATCTCTAGAACATTTGTATAGGATTCCACGTTCAACTATGTGTCAGTTTGTTTCGGAAGTTTGCAAAGCAATTACAGACTATGTCAAAGTATTTATTCAGGTTAGTTAAAACAAATTTTAAACAACATATTCAAAAATGTTTTACTTAAGGCTCCTATGTACAGTAGTTGGGCAACTCAAAATGCATTAAATAGATATTAATAATTGTTTATCCTCGCCAGTATGAGTTTAAAAGGACATGCAGATGACAATAAATTTTTAATAGACGCTTTTATCTTAATCTTTTAATTAGTTATGGGAGCGTAATGTTCGAAAAACGTTATTTTAGGTATTTCGAAGATAATGCTTCCATAATTACTTCAAGGATGCCCATAAAAATATTGATCAAATATTTATATTGTTCTATTTGTTGTTCCACAGTCGTTTTTTCTTGAAAATTTAATTGCGGCTATTGAAATTTGGTAATATTTAATTATTGCATTTTGGATTGCCTAACCCTTGTACATAGGAGCCTAGCAGGTTTAGCTTACATTTAGTATATTTATAAGTCAATAAGGTCATCTTCATTATAACTGTCTTGTGAAGAAATTGATATCAATTCCGAGGTTAATATATTTCGCTCTTCATTCTCATTGTGTGAACGATCAGTAGAGGCAATAGAAGAGGTGTTATAAGAAATAGTGGTTGAGGCTGGAGAGGGGGACTCAATACAAATTGTATCTCGTACCATAATGTGCAAGTTCTTAGTACGTTGCAACAAAGAAATTCTTTCTTCTGCTAACAAAGTTTGTATTTTTGTTTGAATTGTAAGTAAATTTTCTAGTTTCAGTTTACGTAATTGTACAGATAAATTCATTCCAAATAATTCGAATTAATGATGAACAGGATTTTCTCAAGTGACAGCTTTTAATTCTGTTAACTCTTTGATAGCACTATATACTGCAGCTACTCGGTCATATTTCGTCCTTTTGTTAGCAATACCTTTCAACAGGTAAGTAAGAGGCTCAATATTTTCAGTTTCTTCGACAACTGCATGCTCCTAAAAATCCATGTGCATATTAGAAATTGATTTTGCTTTATATAGCCAATTTTATTGTTATTTCAGATACCAACCACAGCAGAAGAATAAGCAAAAATTCAAGAACGTTTCAGCATAAAATGGAATTTTCCAGGATGTATAGGTGCCATAGATGGAAAGCATGTCAACACCAAAGCTCCTGCAAATTGTGGATCGAATTTTTTTAACTACAAAGGCTCTAACAGTATAGTACTGCTAGCTTTAGTGGATGACAATTATTGCTTTTCTTATATTGATATAGGATATAATGGAAGATCGTCAGATGGAGGTATTTTTTCAGTTTCTTCATTAAGAAGAATGTTGGAAAATAAGACTCACAACATTCCTAAAGACGGAGTTATTGTAGAAAATGAAGCTTTTGCACTGAAACCATACTCAATGAGACCTTACCCTTTTCGTGGAGTGCTAGATAGAAGGAAAAGAGTACTTAACTATTGTTTGTCACGAGCGCGAAGAATCATCGAAAATGCTTACGCAATACTAGCTTCTAGATTTCGAAAATGTGAAAAGCACATTAGAATTTATCCTGACAAAGTAAATTTGATAGTTTTTGCTGTATGTAGTCTTCACAACTGGCTGAGAGGCACTAGTAACAGTTACATTACAAGAGACTGTATTTACGATAAAGATATTAATACGGGTGAAATAAATCTTAAAATATGGCGATCTGAAATAAATTATAAACTAACATCGTTATCACAAATAGGCAGCCACAATTCCTCTCGACAAGCTGAAGCTAATAGAAATCAGTATGTTGACTATTTCAGTAGTAAAGGGAGAGTCGCCTGGCAGAATAAAATCGCAGTTTAAGTACTTATTCTAAGCACTTTAAAGTTAGATCCATTTCTCATCAAATTGGGAAACTGCGAAATGTAAATCCCTGCTTTTAATAAAAAACGCTTGAAACCCAAGCGCCCAAATAGTATTTTAATTTTAACGTTTCCTACATATGTTTCGGCGAATTATAATGTAGTTATAGTCAGGGAAAGAAGAAGAATTATAATGGAAAGGTTTCACAATCCGGATTATAAAATGTATATTTTCCTCTTTGTAAATCGTTATATAACTATTGTAAATGTGATACTACTTGGGAACTCAGTTTTGAGCATTTTCGATTAAAATTATTTACAACTTTATTATACATGAATTTCCTGTGTTTAGGTTTACAGAAATAAATTTTAAACAACTATGCGAACTTGTTTTTCATCAGAACCTACGTAATATGTTAAAATAATAATTTGCCTTACCATTTGTGAGTCATTTGTTATAGTTTTTCTTGTAGGTGTCACCACCTGCATAACTGCATTTAACACATCAAATCACTTTATATGAGGTTTATAAATCTCATCAGTTCCATTACCCGTCCCCATTGAAACTTTAATTTTTTCCACTTCTTGGTAATATGTCGATCTTATATTTTTTATTTTATTTCTTACATCTAGGATTGTAAAATTTGATGCAAAAATTACAGATCCCTTCAATCCCTTACATGGTGCTTCTCTCATTTGTTTATTTTTATAATCATTCGGTTTTATATTCCACAAATACTCTTCACTTATATAATGTTCAATAAACTCAATTCTTTGAGAATCGCTCCATTTAACAACGCTCATTTCGAAATTTTATATTTATGTAGCGCAAATTAAGCTGCTTTGATTCACACCACTCGCAGAAAACGTGCTAGCACCTATTTACACATTCCAGTGCCGTTTTTCTTCTTACTCCCACTCCTTACTCGCATGTAAAAGTTTACCATTTTCCGAGTCGAGTCGCACGGTTAAACCACTAGCACGAGTGAGTGTTTAAACGTATTATTTTCATGCTAGTGAGTTGCGAGTAAAGCACTCGGCCGAGTTGACTAGCATACGTATTGAAGGCTTAAGTGCTGCTAGAATATCAGATTTCATAGATTGACTTCATTAAATTCTTTTAAATTACTAGTTGTCATCGTTGCTAAATGTACCCCTATATGTGTGTATACAAGCTATTTAACGTACAATTTAGAGTATTTTGAGTACTTGAATATGGATGCAACATTAGACGTAATAACCCTTCTTACTATGTTTTATCGCTGCACGGAAGAACATTACAAAAGCAATAGGAGATAAGTGTCAAAATACATTATAACAATAATTAATCAAAGCGATGAAATCAAAATTTTGAAGTCACATAATTAAATTTAAATATAAACCACGAGATCGTCAGCTTTTATATACTAACTCACACTATATTAATAATAATTACTCTTCTCTAAGGAATTATTACAGACCATAAGCAATTTGAGGCTATAGATTGTTTATTTCGATAGTTCATAATGTAACTTACCCCGAATTGCTCCTATATGTAAAATACATTTTAATAATCAAAAATTTATAGATCAAAGCATTTTAAAAAGTTTGTGTCTCCTTTAGTTGAGTAACGACATCATCGAATGGAAATATTTTCTGAATAAGGATATAAATGTTTATATTTCTTTCTGTATATTTCTATATAATGGTGTTATTGAAGACATGGAGCTAATTGGATTGAAAGAGAGGAACTAGAAGTAATAAGAATGCTAGGCAGTAGTTTTGAAGTATTGGAAGTTAAAAGAATAACAAGAAGAAGCAAAAGACTATCCAACGAATACGAAACCTATATACAATTTCAATAATAATTAGTTTTAGGAGCTAATATGTTTCCCTCATTTGCTATAATTCATAGAGTGGTGGTTGCCGTTAAACAGCATATTCAAAAAAGGTAGTCCTTGTGGTGATGGAAACATAATCATAGCATAAGGTAGGTACTCTATAACATGCAATAGTTGAACTTATTTTGAATACCTACGCAGTAAAATAACCCTATATCTAACGATTACAAAAATATCCATATCTAACAAATACAATCTTTTAAGACAATCACAACAAATAAACATATTTCATATAGAATATTTTGTACCACATGTAGTACAATTTATGTAAGTGTAAGTGTTAGAATAAGCTAATCGATACATGTAGTGTCTTTCAACAGTATTATACCATATCGATGCACATTAAATTAGAATTTAATTAATCCTATCAACATGGCCAAGATTTAAAATAAATTAGATATAATTGCCTAAAATAGGAATAAATTTAAATATTTGCCTTTCAACAATATAAAGTGTATGTAAAAATTAAGATTAGCGTAAAGAAATATTTAAAACCTCAAAAATGTATCGATAAGCACCCCAGAAAATTTCCATAATAAAACTTGAAATAGAAACATGCTACCAATAAAAGAAGTAATTTATCTAGCTGGTACAATTCCAAAAATATAGCATTGGTGGTTAATATAATTGTAATTTACCTAGAAATAAGAAGCGAAGATGTTGAAGATCACGTATATTAGGATAGCGCAAGAATCGTTCAAAACGAACTTAGGTATATCCGATTGGTTACGAGCAAAACAAACTTTAAACATTTTTAGCTAACTACAATTTGCCTAGAAGAAACGTCAACTATATAATATCCAGATCAATGGAAAACGACGTCTTTTTAAGCACCCAACCTCCGAAGAAGGACATACAAGTAAAAAGTGTCTTAAAAAGTTACAAGATCCAATATGTTTTAAAATAACACCGCATTGTAATCACAAAGTGTTTGAAGTGAGGCCGATCACGCGTAGCTAAACCTCTTCGCTCAATTAATACAAAAAAATTGAGACCTAGTGACACAGCAATAATGAATTCTGAATTTGAAGAAAATTCTAAACTAGGATAAAAACAAAAGGTTTAGTTAATTAATACGTAATTAACGTGAAGAAGGCATCTTCTAAAGATATTTTAATTAACCAGGTAAAAATTAGGTCAAAGATTTAATAATAATATATCAATTTTCTCACATTTATGTAACAATAAATTTAAATTATATAGAACGTTATGATAGTTTGATTTTGGCTTTTATAAAGTTGATCATTGGATTTATTCAGGAATAAAAACCATAATTTTAAGTTATATATTAAAAGACGAAAAGATA
>JAHWXV010211646.1:0-13668 GCA_024586415.1 Phrixothrix hirtus | reverse complement strand
TGTTTCCAAAATAAACGTAGGCAATAATCTAATAATTTGTGGACACTATTGGCATATGTGGCATATGTGCGTAAGAGAAAGTCGTGTGTTGTTTCACATCTGATTTTTATTATTGTGACGGAGTATAATTTCTTTAAAATGTAAAGCTGAAATATTAAATATATGTGGACATAAGGATTTAAGAGTTCATTTTTATTTACAGAATTAATATTCATAGGTGTATACACATTTTTCTCACTTTATTTGTAATAGTGCGGAGTGAATAGCTAATAAAATGTGGTATTGGGGTTGCCTACAAAAGTATAAAGAAACTTACTTTAAAACACATAACCATGTGTTGGTTATGACTGAGCAAGATATAGCATGCTTAGCACATTCAACGTCATTAGTACTAAAGTAGACTGCTTTAATTATAACGATATTGTCATTGACAACATTTTATGTAAATTTTATCTAAATTAAAATATAACTTCGAGATATACATCTTCGTCGAAATTATTCTCTGTAAAGTACTTAGTCAGAAAACAGAATATAAACATTTGTACTAATTAGGGCTAAGGGCGCCTTTTCAGAAAACGCGCATTTAGAGCTTATTAAATATTAAAAAACAATTTTACTTTTACAAAAATGCTCGAATTTTTAAATGTCTTAGTAAAGAAGTTGGGGCATCTAAACTATAAACGGCCGCTAGGTTTAACTAGTTAATAATTCCTTTGAAGTTCAAGTATAAACACTTGCAAATTGGGAAGACGAACTCATCTCAAAGCAAAATTCATCAAGACAGCTAACCACTATGTTACATTGTGTTAAATAGGAGAAATTTTCATACATATATCATTTATAATTTTCGAAAAGCTTAATATTAGGCATTAATATCTTTTCATTAATTCAGTTCTATTAATTTACTTACGTTTATTGCTAATTATTGTAGTAAAATCGGAAATTAATAATTTTATATGAAAACTTCTTTATTTTGAACATTCGGGTATGGAACGGAATTTGCCTAATTATCCTAGTTTGAAAGTGTATCAATCAATTTGCAAAATGATTTTTGAAACGACGTGCTATGATTATTACTACATTTAAAACATATTAAAATGGTGTGTAATGGCAATTTTATGTATATCTGTATGCCATAAATTGGTATAAATGCTATAAATTATATTCAAAATATTATTTCGGATTGCCGATCGATAAACAAATTTAAAACCAAATTTCTTTTTAATCATACTATTAGTTACCTGTTGACAGTATTGGGCAATTTTCTCTAATCATATTTATTGCGTTCTTTAATTTATGAGTGAACTGGTTTTAAATATAACTAATGTATTTTAAGGATTTTATTTTGAATTACGTCTTAGGATCAAAGACACTTCTTTCAGAACAATAGATTTACTATACTGACATATATCTTTACCTGAAGGTAAATCATAAGTTCATAATAATAATAAGTTTTGCAGGTTTCACCAACGATATTGACTGTTACCAATAAATAACAAAGATCACAGTTTTTGTAAATTTATTTAAAAACATAAAAATCAATTTATATGCAAACACAATCTTACATACACAAACTTAAAATCTAAAAATGGTTACAAAAGATTCAATGACCTATATAGAATAACCACCTCAAATATTAGGCTGAGAAATGTAAATAACAAGGTTGAATGACTATATTGTCTGAGGAAGGTATTCTAGGTCCTAAATTTAATCTTATTTTAAATTGAGTGATACTACATTAAAACGTTTTAAAATTTTACTATTCTATTAAGATAAGGTTATTAGAGGTAACTAAAGTTTCACTAACTTTAAAATGTTTTATATTATCTCGGATGCTGATACTATAATTACTGTAGCTTATTGTCTTTTGCAGATTTTTGTGGTGGTCCCAGGCCTTGTCGAATCCTTCAATTTACGCTGAAACTTCGGTATTTTGATGCCAAAAGTACACCAGGGCTTTTGCTCTATCAGACCTCTTGGCTCTTAAACTTGCCGGTAACTTTTTTGTTTCGCTGCCTCAGGATCCTTTTAGTTTTGCGTTCACGACTCGACTTTAATTAAATTTTCATTAAATTTTATATGTTACATTCGCGTTTGTAATTATTTAAGACTTACGATGTAGATGACGACGCCTAAATTACATTTGAATTACATTTAGATGCAACATGTTATTTTCGCTGGCTGTAGCTAGTGTATGTCTTGCCACAGCGCTTCACGAATAAATATGATTTTCGTGTGTTAGAGCTTTTTATTAACTCTCTAACATTCCTTTCCCCAGATTTTTTTTGCCAATCATAAGTCTCCGTTTCAAACTGTTTGCATTCGTGTTTTGTTTGTGACCGTTGGAACATTCGAGAATACTATCTGGTCAACTGCAAACACTACTAGAATTTTATTGTTTGCCTTTATAGTTATTGCTACCTTGTTTTACGGTGGCAGCGTTTTGATTTTTTTATTTTTATGACATCAAAAGAACGCTTCTTGTGTATTTTTTTTATTTAGTAGAATTCGTTTCGATATTTAGTTTATTTTCACTTACTATGTAATGTTTTTTTACTCGTTGAGAAATACAGTTATGCTATTTCTTTTACAATATTTTTAGAAAATTGAATAATATATAAATTTATATCATTTTTCTGGTGTTGGATCTGAGTTGATTTTAATTACAATCTACGTAGGTCCAACAATACAATCAATTTAAGTAATATACATAGATAAATTACACATGCTTTCTTAAGGTATTTGATTAAGAAACGTATTTAATAAAACTTTACTGGCCGCGTTTAATATGTTTTCATAATGTCCTCAATATCAATATTAATTCCAACAGTAGGAGTGCAATTTATGCCAAAATCAAACACCTCGGCAAATCTAATTCCGACACTGACCTTAATAAAGCATTTGAGGGACATTTTCTCAACAAATAAAACGCATTAAGTACTCAAGTAAGATAATTATTTTTTTTTACAAATTTAAAAACTGATCAATATGAAGGAACATTAGCACTATTACAAGTGTTTCTCTAACCCATCAACAACAAAAAATCCTCTTCTATTTATTTCTACGGAAGACGTGATCTTTATTTGACAGTAATCATACCAAATTTCATCTTTACTACTTGGCTATTTCAATTTATCTATATCAGTTCGCGTCATGGCTTTGGCTAAGATTTTTTCATCGTCGTTATTTGTAATTTATTCAAATACTTAATAATTCCAGTTTACCAACAAAAGGGCGTTCCACTACATCATTGCTGTCATTACTTTTATTTTGATTAGCTTCTGATTGGTCTTGATCCCAAAAAGAGTCTACTTCAGTATCTCTATGTTTTCTTCTCCGCTTTTATGTTGAATAATTTCTTTCTTGGTTTTTTAATTTTTTTCACGTACTGTTTTGTTTGCGTCTTTCGTTTTTCCTTATCTTGTATGTTTTTCTGATGTTCCTCTTTTTTTAAATATATTCCCTCCAAGTTTCAGAAGTACTTACGACTTTAGTACGAACTTTTTACTTGGCTCTGGCTAGAACAATGAACTTTTAATTAAAATGCTACAAGCGCTCCTCGCAGCACATGAGAACGTTTAGTAGTACTAGAAGAACATCCACATATCCCATTTTGATGATTTTGTTCATAACGGCGCCCTTAAGTTTTTAAATATTTTCTAGCCTTATCTGTTTCTGCGATATTAACTATTTTGTTATAGTAGATTCCTTTTTATTCCATTCCTTGTTGTTTTTTCCCTATAACTGTTAAATCCCTTACTTCGTCTCTTTCGATATATTACATTTTTATTTAATTTCCAATATCAGGTGTCACATTTGGTACATCTTCTAGATCAACATTTTTCTTTGTTTTTGTCATAATATCTATCAGCCTTTCAGTATCTACCACTGTTGTTAATAGCCCATCATCATTTTGCTCAATATCTTCGAATACAACTAAATTTTCCCATCTGTCTTCTAAAATTTAGCCCTCTCCTTTTTCCACTATAATTTTTGTGTTATTTTCTTTATTCGTGGGTAAACTAGGCTTTCGATATATTGTGTACCAAGTATCCTACAAACATTTATCTTTGATTTTACCTGTCCAGTTTACACCTATCAGTTCATAGCATTTATTGAAGAATTTTAGTTCAAACAAACATTCAAGGTACCGCAAATGTTATGCTACTTTAGAATTTTTTGCTGCTGTTTTGTCGGCTAAGTTGTTAGTGCCTTCATACAGAATTTTGCCGTAGTTAATATTACACGTATTAAACGGAAAGAAGCCACGCGCTTTAAACGTATTTTTGAAGACCTTGTTCATGTTAGAGATTGATTTCAGAGCGTTATTTAAAACGGGAACAAATGCGTCTTCTACTTCATTTTTAAATATTTTAACAGCCCCACATCGAGAGGCTGTAGAATATGAGTTCTGTTTGGTAATAAAATAATCACGATTAGTTGTTTTTTCCTAGAAAAGTCTGTCAAAGGTAAGGTAACATAGAGTTTAAGAACATCTAAGTATAATTTTACTGGATACTGAATATTTTCAGATAAAAGCCACGACTGAAAGATATTTGTTGTATATTTGAAAAAATATTCCGATCTTATCTAACTACTTGTTATTTGCCAATTCTCCAACCTTTTGCTACGTGAGACACTGAAGAATTTAAGACTATCAGACATTCTTTATCATCTCCAAATTATCATGTACTGATTTACTACCTTTTAGCGAGAATTTTCGGTCCCTTTGGTGATAAGGAAAAAGTGGATTCATCTGTATTGGATATCCTTTTAGATGAAGTTAAGTAATTCTCTATTTCTTTGTGCTAGTCCCTTGTTTTCTTTTTGTTACTACTGCTCGAAATGTGCACAAATTTTGTACTATCACTTTAACTGATTTCAAAGTCTCTTCGACAGAACAGCTTATGCCAGTGACGACCTGGATTTACATTGGTAAAATCGTTAGAATGCTCCAAATTTCTGGGTGAAGTGAGACACTATCTAGCAGATGACTCTTTGTAACAGGGAAACCCAAATGTTCCGTACTAATAATCTACTGAACTAAAAGTTTTCTTTGTCCGAAGTTAATACACAAGGTAGTCCACTTTGACATTCTTCTGGATAAGTGCCATGAATCCTTCCAATAAGTACAGTTCTGGGAATCTTGCATTGTTTTGCTGCAGTTAAATGGGCTTGAAAAGCTCGCCTTAAATCGCATTTGCTATATTTGCAGTACATTTTTGGAGACATCCTATAGCAAAACATTATTTGATATTAAGTACTTAAGAAATTATATTGTATTCACTTTAATTGTACATAATTCAGACTACACTCGTCCATAATTCTGACATCTCTGTCGAAATTCAGACACGAGGCTTACAATAAACTGCAATGTAGCAAAAGGTATAAAATATGATATTCTAGGTGAGAGGAATGAAATAAAGTTATGTCAGTTACTTTTTACAATATTCACAATTCCGACACCCAATGTCGGGTTTACGGAATATTTTCACTTACCAGTACCTGATTTCGACATATTAACATTTTTAAAACCTGTGGTTATAATGAAATAGTTTTATGTTAAAATGAAGATCTAAAGTCCTTTTACTAAATGTAGATTATTGCTGTCCTACAGCTAATCACAAAATAGTCTAAATTTGCTTACCTTATAAGAAACCCATCGAAATTGTAACACAACACACATTTACCGAAAACGCCAAATTTTTAGGTTACGTGTTGATTGTTACGATGTCGGTAAAATAAGTAAAGTGCGGACGTTTAAACCTTAGAAAAGTCGAGCCACTCCATCGGTTTAGTACGCGCTACTTCGGATCAAATTTATATGTTTGATCCTTATTACAATTCATCTAAGAAGCCAAATTAAAACTAATTTACTGTTAGTATAAGTATATTGAGGTCACCATAAATATTTCTAATGAAAATTATGCATAACGAATTAAACAATCTAAACTTTTTTCAATAAATTGTTACAAAAAAAAGCATAAACTTAATTCTGTTTACAAATTTCATTGCGCTTTTGTAAAAGTGTCTAATAAGTAAAATAAGAACCGCTAATTACCGTTACTTTAAATAAACAAATTTGAATTTCAAAAATATTAAAGAATTTTAAAAAGTTTTATTTAAAATAAAATACAAATTCTTGAAAATATAAATAAAACACAATTGAATATATCTTTAAACGCGGTAAGTAACATGTTATGCCAAAAGCTAGTGTAATAATAAACAGAATTTCTTTAACTACTATTTCAGACTGTAGAAGGTATGCCCATATTCACACGTACTCTGCGCAAGGTGCAACTTTTCCTCAACTTACAACGGCCGATCTGTAACTATTTTGAATTGAAAAGTATAATGTCGACTTATATCAGCAGATGTCTCAAAATACATATGAACATTTTAAATTTCTTAGTTTAAACAAATAAAGAGAAATATGTTTGAATTTTCGACGGTTTCTGAATTTAGGAGGTTTCTTACTTATTGGTTAGCGAAACCGCGTAATATTGAAAGAATTCAAATTTTTAATTAAATCATAATTGAAAAGAACTTGAATTTAAATCAAAAGATATAAGAAAGCCTAGTAGAGCTGAAACCGCAATAAAAGTACATTCCATTTAATTTGTTTCCAAAAAGAATCGACATTGACCGCAAGAATTTTAATCAAATTGATTGATGGTTTGTAAGGGGTGGTTGATTCCACATTCCATTTCCGTCCTAAATTTCTTTATTTGAAATCGTACAACTTATAAAACAGGATATTGGCAAATCTTTATCATCTATAAAAGTAAAATACACCGTAATAATAAAATCAGTGCTGACTCATCGTTTCTATTTTATTTTTCAAGCAATTATTCTTAATTTCTATTTTGCAAAAGAATATTTTATTTTAGATAATAATTTATTGTCTTTTAAAAGTAAATGCCTGTAACTTAATATTATAATTTATAAGTGAACACGAGAAAGTTTTTAGGAATTATGTTCTTACACTAAAGTGAAAAGGGCCATTACAGAATTCACGTCCTTATTCTTTTATAGATAACTAACTTAAACACCACTTTCCAAAGTTTTATTTTTGTAACTTCAAAAAATCTGTGCCATTAATGCCGTTTTATTATGAATTCCCATCTCAGCGAAATAAGTTTATATGTATGAGTTTTTAAATTAAAAACTTATTATAAATTGAAATAATCAATTTTTAAATTAGCTGTAAGTTGTACGTTTAGAAAATGTGTCATAATGTAATGAAATATTTCCGTTATATGTATATTAGAATAATAACTAATTATTCACGCCATTAGCTTTAGTCATATTTCGTGAAGTGTATTCGAGGTTAGACAGATGCATACCTTGGAAATATCTTTAAGTGATGTTCTATAATAAGTGTTGCATTAGTTCAGTGCTGAAAAATTCTCACAAGGAGTCTCAATGTGTTTTTTTATAATACTGAAATCAATATAAAGAAGAAATACGTGTTCGAGATTTTAGTCTAATGAAATGAAAGATACGAGGGCCGCTGCTTTAATTTCGGGATAGAAGAAAACGAATGTACTTAGAATTAAAAAATATTCCCACTTACACTATATACATTTTTTGATGCGATTAAACCAATTGTCATAAAATTCTTTCCATGTAGAAGTCGGTACACCCAATTCTATTCTAGAGCGCTTCAACCCGTCATATGGAGTTGAAAATCCTTGACCACCCAAGCGATGTTTGTGCTTTGGAAACGTAAAAAGCCACCAGGACTTGAATCGGGACTATAAGGAGGATGAGACATTAATTCCACTTTCGGACCCGCCAAATAGTTGGCAGTTTGCCATGCTGTGTGAACTTGCATTGTTGTGATACAGAATGATTTGTTATTTTTTATTTTTTTTTCACATTTTAAATAAAACATGTGCTTAACAGATGGTTGTATATCATTTAGAATTTTCAGTTTTACGCCAATCTTTTGAAGGTATAGTAGCCACACGACTAGTTTTTGATACAAAACATGCGATCGTTTGTTTGGAAATACTGCAAGCTCATATAACTTTAGTTGGCTTTGATTAATTTTGAAACAACCAAACAGTTAACAGTTCTTTCATTTCAGGTTGATAGGCATATATCCTACTGTTATTGCTACTGACAATGTCGTATACCAAATTTGATGTACCTGAGTTGAACTTTTTAAGTGATTTTCAGTAGCATCTGTTTTTGAGCCTTAGTCAAATTGTGGGGAATCTATCGTGAACATAATTTTTTTACACCCAAGTGATCATGTAAAATTTGATTTATTTGTTTCAAGCCGAAGCCTGAGGATGATCAAATTTCTTTATAAGCTATATGACGATCGGTACCAATGTTTTCTGTTGTCGTTGGTCGACCTTCACAAACTTCATCAATAAAATTACTACGACCGAATTTAAATTCTTGACAATGTCTCATCGCCAAAAGCAGTTTTTAGATCAGCAATATACTCCATTACATTATTCAATCGACAATAAAGCAAAGTCATTGCTTGGAAATGTTCACGATTTAAATCCATGTTTTTCCACGTTTTGTTTACTTTAAAATTATTCGGTAATAGAACGACTCTATGTACACTCTTTCTGTCACAGTTGTTTGATAGTAGAGATCTCGAGCTTTATGAATTTTGTATGTCAATTGTCCTGCGAACTGCAGTGTTGCCACATTCCGAAATTTAACCAGCATCCCTTGTATACATTTTTTAAAAACTTGAACAATATGTTTCCATTTAAGCTAAAGAAAAATATTTCGCTAATAAGCTCCGTATTTCTAAACAGGACACAATAGAATTTAGAGAAAATATAATAGTAACAAATAAATTACAAAAAATAAATCTGAGTAATAGTGTATAGTTATAAGTACAATTTCTTTAGTAGGCGGATCTCGGGTTCATTAAATGGAAGCGATTTATCCGCTTTTACCTTCGTTTAAACATAAATTGTTCATATAATCAACAGTAACAATAAAAACAGAGTTTATAAAATTTGCAATAAGACAATTAACTTGAAAGTTAAATTAATAATTAAGAATAGAATTTAAACGATAAATGTGAATGCACGAAAATAATTATTGGGCGTCACTGATTCATATATAACAGAATGAGCGGATTAGAATTTATACAGCTGATAAGATGGTATTATAATTAATTTTATAAAATTTATTTAGCATGTTAATCACTGTACACTAATAGATTATATTATTTATATGTATAAAATAATGCAAGCATAATTTTGTATTACTTAAAAACGTAGTCAAAACTAAAACTTTAAAAAAATGTATAAAACATAAATTTACATTTCCACACATATTAATACAGGTTGAATTTAAACTAAATAAAAATTCGGTTATCTAAAAGATCTTCAGATAAGAGCTAGGAAACAAATATCGAATTGAACAAATAATAATAAACTAAGCATTGGTAGTAACATTAATTTAAATAGCAGAATATAGTAACGATTAATGCATAGTTAATTAAAATACTTAAGGGGATGCAAAATTTTTAACAAGTGAATGAACGTATAATTTATAATTGACAGATATGATTTCTAATCTTCAACAATTAAAAGACCATTTATTAGCAAGGTTTATTTTTTCAGGCCGTAGTATCCCAAGGGCGAAAACGTAATTTAGGTGGATTCTCTAACAGTGTACTCGCTACTAAGCTGAATCTTTAACTTTCCTTTAAGACAAAAACGCAAAGCGTTTTTTAACGGAAAGTAATCGTTTCTAAGATAAACCTATACTTATATAAACGAAATATATATGAACCCATTATTATTAAATGAGGCAACTTAATTCATAATTATATTGTGATGGTTGTTGTTACTTTATAGCATTTAAATACAGGGTGTTTCAGATAATATGGCATTCCTTTTTAGGGATGAAAACAGGCCCTATAGACACCCCAAAAGCGTAAACTTAAAATTAATTCGAATACTAAAAATTCCTTTTTTTTTAATAATGACGAGTCGACTATGCACCTGCTTTCAAATGTACAAATATCATCGAGTAAGTGTTTCTTACTAAATAAACATTTCCGCAGTAGAGCAGAATTGTACGTGTTTATTTTAACTTTCGAAGCAGACGCATAAAAACAAGACTTTAAAATGATACACATTATTAAATGTTAGCGACCTATATCTTGATAAACAATATTATGCCAATTTACGTCAGTTACTAGATGTGTTTCGTTGTCTTACCAGTGTTTTAATCATAAAAACTAAATCGCAAATTGTTCCCATCTACACCGTGTTTAACTGATTGGTGCTTTTATATTAACAAAATTGTGCACAGATCTATAATAATGAAGTACTTACAGAGGTATTATTCAGTTAATATGGATTTAAAAACTGTAAAATAATAAACTAGATTAAGTGAAGTAATTCTGTAAGCGAATTAACATACTTTAACATTTTGAATTGTTTGTAGTTTCGAAGGCAATTTCACAAAAATGATACTAAAGGAATTTGTAATAATGTAGCTGAAATTTTTAAGACAATCCAATTTACCATTTAGATAATTAATTAAGTATCTGAAGAAAATGTTACGGAAAACTGTTTTGAAAGTTTTAAAACGTAAGGTAATTAATTACATTAAGTCTGATCAATAATATTGTTTTAAAGATATGAACTATTACAATATTCTTCTATGATAATTTTTTAAAATTGCTTTTGAAACAGCGTATAAAACAATGTTCGATTATTCTAAGTCGAATTGGGCAAATTATTGTGCTATTCCTCTGAATACTGTTACAAAATCAACTAGAAAATCTAAAATGTGTCAAAGTGTTTGAAGTAATTTTATTTTAAGCGTAGGATGGTGTCACGCAATTTCAGAAATGAAAATAGATTTTTAGGTGTAAAATTAAAAAATGACAATAAATGATTGCTTAGGCTGTCTTTACATTTTCTTAGTACGGTGCATGACTAAACCCTATTATTATTATTATTATTAGTTATTAACAAATAACTTCTTCAAAATTGTTAAATAATTTCTAAGTTATTTCAATTGTGTGAAAGAGCAATTCCCTTAGCCTGTTATTTGTTGTATTAAAAAAATCGCAATGTAACTACTACAGCCGTGTACTGTGTTACTGTAAATTGATACTGTTAGGTAGGCCAGTTATAATATTATGAATGATTTAACAGTTTTAGTCTGAATGCGATCATAGGCGGCTCGTTGTACATACTTAGAGAAAAAGGACTTTTTTGTATTCGTATTACTTTTAATTTTACGCTTATTGGGGTGTCTGTAGGGTCTACTTTCATTCCTTAAAAGGAATGCCATATTATCTAAAACACCCTGTATTATAAATCTTCAAAATATGTTATAATTTCTTCTGGATTAAATCAAAATTTCTTTTATTGTATTGTTGAGGGTAGCTTTGGATGTATGTAATGGTGAAAAAAGTATTATCCAAAAGATAATTACCTCATTTCCTTGTTAAGCTGTTATTAAATAAATTACATTCACGTTTCGACCAAGAAATGGTTATATTCATAATTGTTAAATTTTCCTATTGAGTAAATCGAGTAATTCTATAATTAGACGAGACAAATTAGGTTAAGTATTAATTCAAACAAACTGTACCATAAAATATATAAATATTCTAACTTCATGTTGGGGTGAAATTAATGAAATTTAAATTAAAAATAAAATAGTCAAATATTAAGGGTGAAATTCAAAAACCACCTTAGAGCAACTCTCCTGCTTGAGAAAACCTAACCTTTAACTTTGAAAAAATTACTATGGTAGCCAACTTTTAGAAATTGTTGAGTGAAAGATGAAGAGACTATCCTTGAGGATCTACTCAATTTTTCCTCATTAATCCTTAAAGTTTGGCTACCATAGTAATTTAAAAATTTCAAAGTTGAAGGTTAGGGTTTCTTTTAAGTCTGAAGGTTGCTTTAGTGTGGTTTTTCAATTCCACCCTAAATATTTATTTAATACCAGTCATCTACAGACAATTTTTTTAGAGTTGACTATGATATTAAGCAAATATTTAATATTTGATTATTTTATTTTCGTTTACATTTAATATATCATAAGATATATACTAAAGTGTAAATACGTAGTTAAACACTACTAAAATAAGAAATAATTATTGATTAGTGGAGAACAAGCCTTTGCAAAAATCAAAAATCAAAAACGTTGCCAAAACCGTTAAATGAACTCAATAACAACAAACAATACCCGGAATAATAAACTGAAACACTTCTTGTTCAGTAATTAAGTTAATTTAAAAAATTTGTTAACGTTTTAGGTTATTGCAACGTAATAAAGAATTACCATTGAAAGAAGTTTTGAATAAATGAATCAAAATGTATTCGCGGGATATTAGTATAAGTATATTAAGACCTTTTTGCTTGTTTTCAATTATATTAATCTTTCTTAAAATGAGTAAACGTTTTTTTCAACACCGTGTATATGGAGATGCTTCGAAAAGGAAAGTCATAGGAGCACTAGTTTTTAGTAAGCACTGGAGCGCCGGTTTTTGTGGTAGAAAAAAGGTTATACTAAGTTATTTTTAAGAATAAGGTTTCGATCCTAGTTTCAAGGCCGTGCTCAACTTGTAGTGCGAGGAATGCCTCTAAAAACATTAATCAAATTATGGGCCGGGAAAATAGAATTAGTTGCTAACTAAAAATCGAAAATGTTTAAACTGTAGGTACGTCATGTTACTGTGTTTGCGGCGTTTTTAGTCATCTGTTTACTGACTTTTAAAGAGGGTAATGATTGCGACTTTAATAAGCTCTAACGGTACAAATACTAAAGCGATTTTATAGGTGCATAGCGCACCTTTTAGTTATATGAATGAAATATTAGAAGCTCAAAAATTAATGTTTTTGTATGAAGTAGTCAAAGTAAATCATTAGTACGTATACAGCGTAACGATTATTTGCAGGAATTTAAAGGTTTTAAGACCAAAATCTGTGTAACAGAGAATAACAGCCAAATCAAATATACTGAGTTAGAATAGTGTAGTGGTTAACGCCGCGGTTTAGCATTTTGGAAGCCCTGCTGTGATTTCTGGAGCGACAGAGACATCTCTAAAATGAATGTCGGGGCAGTATTTCCATTTCCATTCTCAAATCTCTTTCCAAACTCATCTTTGCCTTTACCTAAACTTACTTTAAATTCTTGGCTGAAGGTGATCGTCAATTACTCTTACAGCAAACCGCCTCCGTACGTGGGAATTGAAATAAAATTGATATTACTTTTTTCAAAGAGGCAACTCTTAAAGTATTCGTTAGTATTAATAATTCGGTATCATCATTTCTACCGAGATCACGGTGCAGTGGCCAAAGTTATGAATAGAATTCAGGAGATCCTGGAATCGATTCTCGAGATATCAGCTTTGATGCAGATTTCAAGTGGTTCCCTGAATTCGCAGACATCTTTCCCGAGCTAAATGCCAGAGCAGTATTACATTCAGTCTAATCCCAAATTCGTATTTTGAAACCTATTGTGGCAGTAATTGCAATAACATTAAAACTACCTTACTTATTTGCGTAGTCACTGTATTTATGATTCTGTAATATTAATTCTAATTTGGTCTGTAGGGGAAAGTGGGGCAGGTTGAAACAAAAAATATATTTTTTGCTGCTGAAGGTCAAATTTTCAATTTAGAAATTCTAAAAAATTATGAACTCGTAGTTG
>JAHWXV010211607.1:0-14859 GCA_024586415.1 Phrixothrix hirtus | reverse complement strand
ATTGTTGTATTTGTTCGAGACAGACGAGGGATTAAGCTAAAATCCTTAGGTAAACCAGAAGTGTCATTGTATTCTCCAGAAACTGAGAGTACTACCGTTAAAGCCGTGCCCCACAAATAAACATAGGACCGCTCGACTAACCAAAAATATTGATAATTATATCAATTAAAAGGCACGACTACGCAATACTACCCAAAGCGGCAAACTAACCGTTAGAGAATTAAGCGGCATATCCAAATAAAATTGTTCACTTAGGTCCTGTCATAGAGTACATTAATGGTGGTAGTGGTGAGATAATAACGAGTTGACTGAAATACGTCTGAAATTTCACTATCATTAGCGTTTCGTTTTAAGGAAACTGTTTCAACTTTATAAATTGGAACGCCGGCGCTATTTTACGCTATGGCTGTAGTGGTTGCAACAGAAATTGACCAACATAATCAGCGGCGCCATACGTTTTTGAAGGTAGTTTTAAAGTAGTATCTGCCATGAATATGTATGTGCATTAAATTTTATGATGACTGATGTTTTAAAGGCATGTGTAATTTTTATAAACAATTTTTGTTTGCTTTAATATGAATAGTATACAGCTTATTCGAAAAGTGATGTACTTATAAATGTTTATACAGGTCTTAGGGTATTTAATGTTATTCGTTATTAATTTTTTGAAATAATCAAGAGCCAAAAGAGACTGACTGGGTATCGCAACCCACGCATCTACTTTTTGGTTATGCAAACATGTTTCGCACACAGCATGAGAATTATCCGATGTGCACAATCGTATGTTTTATGGGTTAACATAACCTTAACCTACTAAGAATGTGACATCAAGAATATCAACAGTTTTCGTTATAAAATTTGTACTATGCGTCAGTTTCAATTTGTGTGGGGAAGTTTCCAGTTTTTCGGCTCTCTTTACGTGCTGTTGCGGCTCGTCTGTTTATTTTTGTCTCAATTTGTTTGATGATCGTTGACTTTGATTTAAAGTAAATATACAGGGTGTCCCAAAATAACTGGCATCCCGTTTCCAGTTTTCTTCTGATTTTTTTTCAAAAACGTATAGTTTTTAACATATTAACAATTATGGTATTAAGTTCAACCTTGTCGTGCGCGCCGTGCCGGATTGTGATATTGTTGCCCTTGATGTATATTACTCATCGATATATCTTGAAGTATTGAACATGTTTGTTTTTAACAATATTTATTCCAGAAGATAATGCTAAAAGGATTTTAGGTTACGTAACCTAACATAGTACTTCCCAATCTCTGGTCCACGAATCTAACAGGTAGGCGAAACCTTAAAGATAATTATTACAAAGCAAAATAAATAATATATTTTCCAGTTGTTCTTTTTGTTTACAATAGTAATTTTTAGAAAATAATATTGTTACTGGTCCGCGTAAAAAGAATCGGTTACTTTGTTGTAGAATATCTCCATTGAGCACGTTACAAATTAAAACAATGTATGGACTCACTTAAAATTGTTTTGTTATTTCAAAGAAAGTAAACCAGACCAAAGAATTTTTATAGGTCGAATTACTACAAGCTTATCCTAAACAAATATTAGTGTTATTGTAAGCAGTATTAAATTACAGTAGTAGATTTTTACTATCGTTCAATCCTTAACTTCCTTTATTTAGTAGGCAAGATTGTATTTGGCGCAACTTATTCATTAAAAATTTTCAAAATTTAAAAATCGTTTTTGAAAAGCAATTATAAGGGAATTGTCATCTACAGGTTATAAATTATCTACAGTGTTCGTGATGCTGCCTATTTTTGGGACACCCCGTATATTTTAATTTTAATTAAATAAATGTTTGTAAACTTTGCTGCACAAGGTGCAATTTCAATTTCATTTACAATAGAAGTATTGGCTAATGGCTAACTCTTGACTAAGCTTACATTTAAGGAGTTTCTTCCGTTTTGCATTATTTATTAAAACAAAATTTTAAATTTTCATTGAAATATGGCATGTTTTATTTTTATTCAAAGTATTCTATAGCTATTAATTTTTTCTCATATCACAGAAGATAACACTGATTTCCTGATGAGGCCGCTCTTTTAGTGAACTTCATCGCTATTAAGCGTCTTCTCATAAAGTACTATCCTTCAATAACAAAATATGCAAAATTTACTTAAACCGCATTGCATCAATATTAATTTAGGTTTAAAAAGGCCAGTGTTTTACTGTTTAAAATTTCGTCCGATTTGAGAACGAAATAACAAATAAATGGGTTATAAAAAATTGCTTCAAATTACTTTCTCTAACTTTAGTAATTTCTAACAATTTTCACTTACTCCATTAATGTACCAGAGTTAAGAAGTCAATATACATAATTTGTTTTTAATTGGAGCGAAACATAGCTAAAAATAGATTAATTTGTATGCTTTTACGTCAATAATGTATTCTAAATTATTAAATGTGTTTACAATTTTAAGTGAAAATATGTTGTTGTATGCGTTGTCTACAATAGTATATGCGACTAACTTATTTATAATTCATTTTTTCTTACATTTTATTGTTATCATTAGAGTTGCTTAAAATAAACGTAACTACATATATATATATATATATTACATTACTATAAATCGATGTAAATGAATTTTATATAATTACTTTTACAAGGCATGTTCAGAAAAAAACTGCAGGAAGGTCATTGACGGTTTTAAACGATCAACGCAAGTCGATTGCTTATTTTAGTCAAATGTCTAGTACATAGTTTACATTTTACATTTCATTAACTGTAAAGTTGCTGTAATTTTACAAAAGCAATATTAAATTCGTTCAATAGAACCTTTTGTGTGATTTAATAGGGATGTTGGTCACGATGACTTACATCGTTGAGCAGAACAAAATGTTATTCGAAAATAACTTTGAAAACGGTCAGAAGATTAATGAAATATGGTAGTTCCCCGTACAAAACTGTTTACAAGAATTTCAAAAGTAGGGGTAGTTGATTACGAAACATTTAAAAACATTTTCGAAAGAGCAATCAATTTGTTCCGTGAAATCGTTGTTTTCACAACCACTTAATAAACGGGAAGAACTACAGGATAGATTATTATAGACGAATTTGAAAAATTGTACCGTGTATTAAGTATAAGAACATAGAATATAAATGTTGTGTAGCTGTAGTAAGGGCATCAGATAAGGTCTAAATTAAATCACGGTATAATTAAATAAACTTAAATAAAAATCGACCAATCTACAAAACAATTCCCTATAAAAGTTGATATTTATATTTGGTACTAGATAAAGGAATATTCAAGTATTTAAGAAGGTTTGTATAAAGAAAATTAAAGATTAAATGTAACAGCCGTAGCAGTAGTAGTATAAGACTAATTTTAAGACTTCCTTGCAAGCTTTTGCAATTTAAATACAATATTATTCAAATAAGGAATACATAGCCTGGCATAAAGCATTAATGGATTAACATTAATTGACAATATAATTAAGGTTTTAATTAATTAAAGGTTGCGGAACATACTAATTAAATTCATATGCAAAAATATTAATTTTAGTTATCGTATCAACAGATGTTGAAGTCAAATTTATGATACAAATGTTAAACTCTACACCAACATATCAATTCAATACATTGAAATGGTTACACCATGTACCTTGCTCTTTTTCGCATGCAAATCGATGTTCTGTCGTATATCTATCATATATGCATGCGCATCGGTTAGTAAACGGATGTCACATATAATTGTATATAATGCGACTATATTTATGCATCGGGGCTTCGTTTCCAGTAGTTTGATTGTAGAATAATGTTCATGCTACCGAAGATATATTTGATTTTATTCTATATTAAATTAAATTTTGTGAGGTGGCTCAAGAATGGTTTTTGTTGGTTAAATAACGCGCGGGAGATTACGTCAAGCTTTGAAAAACAGTGGCAATGGATTTCTTCACCGTGCATCGGTTCCTCTGTGAGGACATTTTATGAGAACAATCGTTCTTTCAAAACTTTTCGACGTCGATTTAGTGCATATTAAGGCCTGTACAACATTGATCAGGCTTCGCCTCCATTGAAGTGCTTGAAATAACATATCTATATTAATTGTTCGCGCTCCATTTTTCAGTTGAAGAACATAAAAGAAATGAAACTGTTAACATAGAAATTGAATTATCAAAATTTATAATATTTAAGACAGTGTATATCTAGTGAAGGTAGGTGATTATTGGAAAGTTTCTCTTTATTTTGTTTTCTGCCAGAAGCCAGAAGCTGGAATCTTGTATTTAGGAACGCTGTATTAAGTGCTGATTTTTATTTTTATCAACCATTCTAATTTATCTAGATTTACAATCCTATTTTAGAATAGCCGAATTTTTTTGTGTGGTAATTTTGATTGCACCTCGTATATTTATACGATTCAGATATATTATTAACGCTTTATTGCAATTTACATTTATGGTTATATTTTAATTTCTTGATTGTGGTAGAAACCTTGTCGTTGGTTTTACTATTACTGTCTCAGTGGCGTTTTTAAAAATTACCTCTACATAAACAGGGTTGCTTTGAAATGGTTGCTGTTCAAGTTATTAAACAGAAACTTTAAATATGTTCCGGTATGTATGGAGCGGCGGTATATTCGAAACAGTATATAAACTTTATATTCACTTCTGATAATAATAAATAAGAAATTAAAACACGGGCAAAATAATAATTAACAATTAATGAATTCTAAAAGTAATATGTAAAAGATGAACAATCCATTTAAACCTTAAGTATCAGCTCACTATAAATAGAATTGCATTAAACGTGATCTTCTAGAAATATGATCTAATTGTAAGAGCCGTTAGCAATTATACATAAATAATTACATTCTGTAAATAAAATTTTATCCTAAAATTAGATAGGAAAAGATTTAAAAATATTTAAGAACATTATAATTAAGTTACAGCTATTGCAATATAATAATTCGCTGAATTTGTTAGACTACGAAACAAACCTAATTAAATGTCCAACGTTTTACTTTGACAACACGATAATCATATTTAGCATTATATGTATCACAATTATCTCGAAATATGAACTTGTACTCATAGAAATTAAGTAAGTTAAACTTAATAACACACAGGAATGTACTAAAAGCACATTCCAACAAAGAAATAAAAATTGAACGTTGTAAACTCACTTTCTTCGCATGACCAACCAAATTTGTATATAAATCTATACGTAGTAAAATAAAAACATTCGAGTTAGTAACTCGAGTTCATGCTATCCTCGTCTCTTGTAGTCTACAATTAAAAGATAAATCTGGTCGTATAGCTTGACGGTCAGAGCGAAGATAGCAAACCCACCTACACCCAGAAGTCCACAGCTCCAGCTGACTTTGTAGACATTTTTACCACGTATACTTTGCGCCTCCTACATTCATAAAAAATATTAAAAAGATTAAACAACTTTCATTTGAGCATAATCGAGTTTAGAACTTCTAATGTGCAATATTTATAGTTAAGTTTCACCTCAATTTGTGACGAAATCACGTACATAATTGAAACTGATAATAATAACTCGATTATGGTTATTAAATTAAATTTGCTGTGCACTTTTTCAAACGAGGTTTTATTATCAATTTTGTCAATATTTTTTGTGAAAGTAAAATTTATCAAAAATTTTAAGAGAAAATGCGCCTTATTCTATACAATTGCTTTTTCTTTTCATTATTTCTGAACTAAAAACCTTATTGAAAAAATAAACACACATAATATCCATTTGGAATACTTTTTGTACCTTGTGTAAAAGTTTGAGAAAGATTGAATAATAAATTATAAGCTTTTCAACTTTACGTTCATAATTTGAAATTATTTATTACTCAATTTTGGAAATACAAAAAGCAAAAAGACGCGTAAAAAGAACGTATTTTCTCTTGACCGATAATGTAACCTTTTACATTGAACAAGCGCATAAATGACTTTACGGTAACCGTAATTCGTATTTTTTTGCGAAAACCATCTTGAAATAACTATATTAATTTTATCACTATTAATTATCTCTTCAATGATTTTAATAGCACTTCCAAATTTAATTTTTTAAAATAATGCATTCCCAAACAAAATTAGGTTGTTATTTGTGGCAGAAGATCAGTGCAAGTCGATATGTTGTTATAATTTGCTGTCGGGAATTATTTTTTCTTGAATGTTTGTGACAAATATCAGCAATCCATAAAATGTTTTCATGTGTAAAAATTTTAAAAAAGAACTTAATGAAATTAACAATCTTAAATGCGTTCCTCTTAATGCTTAAAGTTGCCATTTTATTTTTTGCGACATTTCAAAACAACCCTGTATATATGCATTAGTCGTATTGCTGTCAGAAACAGTGATAACCACACATTTTTCTGTTGCAAATATATAAAAATCTACAACCGCTACCTCTATGCAATGTTTTATTAATTAAAGTAAATGCCAAAAAATGCAAACAAAACATCACAATTAAATGCAATGAAAACGACAAAATTGTCTGTAAATTATATAGTGTCAACGAAAAAGATTGATACGTTTCTTCCTAACTAGAAGAACTAGATATCGACCACTTAGGTTTTACAAATATTTAATATTTTAATTGTTCTTAATTTAAAAACGGATGTTGCTTTAAATTAAATAAAATGAAAATATAATTCATTTTTAACGATAAATAAACAAATTTAAATTGTAATACATTATTTTAATTAAAATTTTAAAGTTTTGTTATCAGTTATAAACGTCATTTGTAAATTATCTAGCAACCTTAGCATCATTCGATGTTTATTTCCAGCATCACTAATTTGTATGCTTAGTTGCCTAAACTACTATCCTCGGAAATTTTTGATGGCGCTATATGAATAATTATTAATTTATGACAATATCTTTAGAAATCTTATTAGATGTTTAATATAATACTTGTGCGGGTATTAAAGCTTGTTAAAAATCTTCAACCTAATTGTAAGTTCAAAGTTTCAAAACACGAATATATGGCTATCATCGTTATGACTAATTTATGACACCCCTGATGAGTGTCAAGTAATAATTAACACCGAGTGATAATTTCAAGAGTATCTTGTTTTTCTAAGTGTACCACTTTTTTGACCGCCTGAATACAGAGTGAGGCTGATATAATGAGTATTCTTGCAAAGGATAAAGCTAAAATTATCGGGAATCTAAATTTTTAAAAATTTTGGTCTTAACTTAAAAATAAAACTTTTCGAAAATGTATTATGAAATCGTTTTTGTAAAGTTTTCAAGCCGACCTTGATGCAATTCTTTACTATTGGTATACGCATTGGTACTACTGATTACTACAGTCATGTAAAGTAAAATTGATATCCCACATTAGCTCAACAAAATTATGAGATCACACATTTTTAACGATCTAGGTGTATTTAAAAAATTATCACTGACCTACATCTTTGTGTTGTATTTTAATGTTGAAAATTTAATTTGTAATTAATAAATAAAATTAATAGCAAATACATGGACATTTCTTTATTGTGATTATTTAGCCAATCTCAAAATATTAAATTGCATAAAATAAAAACTTCAAACATGCACTAAGCGCACTAGTAGTATATTTTAAAAAATCTGGTGTGAGACAACACATGACTTTCTATTACGCATTTGAAATTTAATTTGAATTTATTGACGTTAGTGACTTTCCTATACACCTAAATTGTAAACTTTAAAATTAATTTAAAAGCATAAATAATTTATCCATTCGTAATTTCCTTTATACATGTACTAAGAGTAGGATAATAAATTTTGGCTAATTCCATATTGTAGTGTATAACAGGCGAAAAGACGTTTTGCAACTCAAAGGGTGCATACGATGTTATCTCCTGAACTAGTAAGGTTGCACCGGTAGAAGTGGAGAAATGGGGGGTTCCACGTTATCTATTAAACGAAAGAGGGCTATGCTAGAGAATGTCTTGCAGTTGTCACAATAAGGGAAAGTCGTAGTCAAGGGCGCCACTTTGTTAAAAGACGTCGGGTTAAATGTTAGAGGAAATAAAGAACAAAGTCTCATTTTTCAATATCTGTAATTCGGAACAACAGCGCTATACTTACTACGTAGGTGGTGTACGTATGCCACTGGGTTTATACTTCGATTAGGTCAATCTAGACTTATAAATTAAGATATTTTGTTTACTTAATTATAGTAATTTCCTGAAAGAAAGAATGGTTACTAATTCTAAGGATTTTCATAACCAAGAAATAATAAAACCTGCACTTAATAAATCACTGTAATAAATAAAACGGTAAAATATACAGTTAAGTAAAATGCACTGATAACAAAAGAAAATGAAAACAATTAACAAGAGATTCGGCCTGAAAATTGCGGCTTTAACTGAAATAAGTACTTGAATTAACTAAAATTTGATATGTTGTTTACCTTATCGCAACTGTCTATTTTTTAACTTGACCGAAATACATGGTCCTGCGGAGTTTATCTAACAAAAGGGGTGGATGTTGAATCCCAAAGAAAAACTTCGAGAATTACGTGATGGTAGAGACAAATTAGAAGAACATCACTTACTTGTAGTCGAAGAACTTCGTCACTTCCCAAAAACAGGAAACAGTACCCTTGGTTTAATGTGATTTTGTACCTTGCGCGTATTGACTAGTTCGCTCTTAAATCCTTCATCAGAAAGTTGAATGTGGACTAATAATGATCGACCCAGTTATAATCCGCCTATGATGTTAACATGCCGAATTTGCCTACAATTCGGTCATTCACAAAAAATTAAATTGGGTAGTTCGTTCGTTTTAAAACTTAGAGTGAACCTTGATACTGTCCCGTTACTTTTAAAGTTAGCGTGCATTCAACATCACGCCCAGTAAAATCGTTGCTTATGTTGGTAAACTCAAGCCTCGACTGACTGTCGGAAAACACTTCTCCTGGAACGCAGGTTAATATCTATTTTTAAAAAATTAATCGCATTTCGAACAGTTGCTGCCTGCCAACGCCTCTGCTGACCCACAGGTTTTAAGAAATGCCCTTTTTACATAGAGTTATTTGGGAATCCCCATTACTGTTAAGTTTATAATAGACAAGAAATTTGAAATGCAAATTCAACCGAATTAATTATAATTATGAAAATTTACGCTTGCTATTTTCCTCATAGAGATGTTGACGGGATTTTACCAATTATTTTCAGCTATGAGCATATATCTATATACCGTGTGTTTTTATATAATGTCTTATTGTTTGTTAAAATATAAGACGCGCTTACAAGTGTCAAGGATGACTATTTTACAATAACTCGAATCTTGTTTCTGTAGTCGAGGATTGTTTCACCACCTTAGGCATTATTAGAGCGCCGTTTCCATATTTATTAAAGTCGGAAAATTCGGACATAAGCTTATTTCACCTGTCAAGTCAGTTGAAATAAACTCATTTTGTGTTTTTTTGATAATTATATAAATTGAGTAAAGTTTTATCCTATAAGGTGCGGAGTTAGAATTTTAATGAATAAAATTGTGGCACAGGTAAAAAATGTAATTTTAACAAATCAACATTTGCCTGAATAGTTACCATCAAAAATCGCATATCCTAACAAAATTGTAGGTAATCAAATAAATAGCACGCGAAAGCCACTCATATATCGGGATTTCATTGTATTGGGGATCATCAGCATGAGATAGGCCCGGTGTGCTATTCGAAGATGTAAATCTCCCTCTTAAACACACGACAAGTGCGGTTTTTGATAAGTTTTCAGTTAATTAATGAATTATTTTACATCCAGTGTTGTGCAAAATTTCTTGTTTGACATTTAATTTAATAAACGTATTAGTTTTGAAATTTTTACACATGCGTGTATACATACAGACGTTAGCTTAATGTAAATTCAAAATATGATTCACTAACATTGCGATTTATTTAATGTGAAAACTTGAGTACTTCGCTCGCCAAGTTGTAGTACCATCATCATCCTACAAGTGTTTTTTTTTGGTTTTTCGTCAATAATTAAACAATTTCTTTATTAATATTTTGATGACACTGAAACCCTAGTTACGAACGAACATCTTTTAAAATGAACCATTCCAGTCCTCACTGAAGCTACGCTCACCTAGATTTACCAATTCCCAAATTTGATGTAATTTTATTTCTTACAAAGCGTTTCTAATCATTACAGCTTGGACGATTACGCAATTGGAATTTATATATTTTGAATATTTAGATGTAAGTTGAAACACTTCAAGTGGTTTATGACGGCGTTACGCAATCGTAATTAAATGTGAATATGTCGTTAGTTTTATAATTCAGCGTCACAAAATACTTCTAGAAATAAATTTTGTACTCAAATATGTAATTGTAATTTTATGTTGTTTCAGATTGGATTTTTGTCAACAACAAGTTTAGAAAAACGATTGTTGGCTATCGAAAAGATGTTGGATCACTTAAATTTTCATGATAATGAAACTGAAAAATCGGCCGAACGTTGGAATTGTTCGGATGAACCTGTTGACATGTCGTACGAAATAGAACAATAAATTATAGAAACAAATCAAAATTGACTATCAACTTTAACAATCAATATAGATTTAAAGAAGGTTTAAAATATTAGTGTTTTCTTTCAAGTACAGTAGAAGGTTTTGATATCTACGATGTGAATTAAATTGTACAAATTTATCTTCATAATATTACTGTAAAGTGAACTGAAATGGAATCCAAAGAGCGAATTATTTATTTTTGTATTGTATTTTTTATGATTATTTTGTAAAGTTAACTTGAGTCAGTAGCTTTTTTATTCAGAATATTTTGTGACAAACTATATCATTCCAAATCTGAAGTTTGTGATAAAAATGCACTATTTTGCTAATTAAGTATACAATATTAAGGATCATTATTAATATAATAATTATCATAATTTATCTATAAGTCGTTGATAAGTGAGTATCTTGCCCGATCGTTTCCAAAATGTTTGTGGAGAGGGAAATTTGTATATAAATCTGATGTTATTTTTAACTCACTCAAAACAAACAACCAAGGCTTGACTTGCACTCAATTTACATTAATTGAAGTGGAACGTGCTACGTTACAAATAGCTTCTGTTTTTCATGTAGTTTGTTGCAAATTTCTGACTATCTTCAAGTATTTATTGGTAAAGAAGAGCAGTTTGTTGCCTTTCCTTCGGGACACAATTTATCAATTGTAAGTAAAGTTCCAATTTTTACTGTAACTAAACACTTATATAGACAGATGTATAGTTTTGAATTTTTTCTCGTGATATTAGTTTTTATAATATTTATGTTTTATTTATGATATGTCTGTATTTGTACAATGCTATTGAATGATTAAATAAATTCTGTGTTGTACACTTTTTATTTAGTAATGCTGGGTGTGGTACATAATATTGATTTTTGCACATACTTTTGAGTTCATGCATATGGTGTGATGATCTAATTAATTAACAGGGTTAATATGCTCTTTAGTATACGTCTTCGTTATCGTCGAAATTAATTATAGAAGCTGCAGTGCTTTGATTTTTGTGTCAGCCTACATATTAAAAGGACATGCCCATTAAAAACATTAAACGTAAATAAGTACTATTTAAATTAATGTGTCAATTTTATTTGGGAGAAATATTCAAATTTTGAAAAATGCGGCAAAATCAATACTACAAGTAGGTACGTAATAACTGTATAAAAATATATAACTTTAACCTTCAATATATTGCGTTACTATTATGTATTGCACAGTTATAAATGAACTGTTTTATTGTTCAATATTTTTATTCCAAAAATTGATCTTAAAATGTGTAAAAATTCAAGGCTTTTTCGGTATTATAGTTTACAGACAATGCGTTGCAACATGACTTGGAATAAATTGCAAATGAAATTTTCTAATGACTAGCTGTATCAACAATAGTTAGGTGTTGTATCATTTTACTTAGGAAGTTGCCATTTAAAAATTCGGAAAGCTACGCTTGCCCCGAATTATAAGAATATAGATATCGCCATTAATATATTATGTAATACAATATAACAAAACTACATTTGTTAGTTGCACGCCGAAAATATATTATTTTGATGCTATGTGAATTATTTGACTGCCTTAGGCAATAGTTCGCATGTGACGTTGGCAGCAACTTCTTAAATGAAACTATTCGTTGTCTAAATCAAATATCTAACTAACGTTGGTGAAATTGAGCCTAGATCGAACATTTGGTGACGAGGCATTTGCAGGAAAAATTCCATTGCCATTTTTAGGATCGTATTTGCGTATACGGTAGTACCGCTATTTACTGTATTTGGTAATAAACTTCTAGCTGTGACCGTCATATTAAGTTACGACATATATAGTGCGACATTTAATGTTTAAGACTGGCCCCATATTTCAGCAAGTAGTAACCACATCTGTTGAGTGGTAGCATCATTAGAAAGTTCAACATTTATCTATCTAACATGTCTAAGTTCATGTCAATAACATGATAAGTGACAAAGTTATGACAGTTATTTCTAACCAAATTGTTAATCCAAGTTGAAATTGTATCATGGAACAAAAAGCGGTTGTTAAATTTAACGCAAGATTCGGTAAAAGCGCATTAGAAACATTCCGGTTATTGCAGCAAGTGCATGGCGATGCTTGTTCAATTCGATCGAATGTTTTCATGTGACATAAACGATTTTTGGATGGTGAGAATCGCTAGAAGATGATCAGTTTCAATTCGAAAACCCGAGACGATCGAAACTGCGTAATTTTATTGCAAATGACCGCAATGCTTCACTGAAAATGATAGGAGCGGCTACTAACATCAACCGAGAGACGATTCGGACCATTATTCGTGAGGATTTGGGAAAAACAAAAGTTTGTGCTAAGTTGTTCCACAAACTTTGACGGATGAATAAAAAGTAACGAGGGTTAGCCATTCCAGAAACATCGTTGTAGCCGCCAGAAATGATCCAAACTTCTTGAAATCAATTGTTGCGAGTGATGAAACATGGTGCTATCAATACGATCCAAAAACCAAGCGTCAAAGTGCGGAATGGAAGTCAAAAAATTCACCGCAAGTCAAGAAAACATGAAAAGTGCTTTAAAAAGTCAAGACAATGCTCATCACGTTCTTTTAGTAAAGGAATTATCCACAATGAATTCATTCCGCCTGGTCAAAAAATTACTGGCGACTATTATATTGCAGTTTTGAAGCGTTTGATGGCCAGAATCTGTCGTGTCCGTCCCAATTATCAAGATCCAGGCAGTTGGACGCTGTTGCACGATAACGCGCCATCTCATAAGTCACTCATTGTTCGTCAATTGTTGGCCAAAAATCAAGTCTGTGTGCTTAATCATTCGCCATATTCACCTGATTTGGTCCTGTGTGACTTCTTGTTATTTCCAAAATTGTAATTGAAGTTAATCTAAACAGCTTCGACACGGGCACTACAGGCAATACCACAAAATGAGCTAAATCATGCATTTGAATCTCAATGTTAAAGGGGCTATCCACATTCACATCCATATAAACACCCACTTTTTTCGCACATTGAACATATTGAGTTTCAAATTAAGCCCCCCTTGTTCGAATAATTCGACCTAAACAAATTATATTCGCTAAGTAGTTCAAAAAATTGCGTGAGCGACGTCCTAGCTAGTGGGGTGAATATTAAATGTAGAATTATATCGTAATCAAGAACTAGAGTAACATTGAGCGCCACGTCATTTTTCTTTAAATAGATAAATCGTGTACGCGTACCCATCTGCCCTGAAAAGGAGCGAAAAATACTTAAACTAGTCGAATGAAAGCTAAAAGTTAATTGGGATATTTTTCCCAAAAATATAAGGAAAAGACAGAATACTTTTATTAATTAGGATTAATTAAAATTAATCATATATAATTTAAACTTTTGAAACATGTGGGGTATGATTTCTTGCGAAAGTTAGTCATATATACGTTTAATCAGTGCATTAACATTCTGATTAATTGTGTTTAACATCTAACAACAAAGATAACGTAATAGAATCACAAAGGTCATTCAAAAGGTGAAGTTTTATATGAAGGTAGATAAAACATTGTGGCTAAAAAAGTTATGTATACCACTGAGTATAGCGTAGATAGTTCAGCCGCTGGATATTAGATTAAAACATTCAAAAGTTTGCAAGTTTACTTAAGAAGTACAATAAATTTTAAAAACATCGTTAGAGCCGATTTCAAGAAAATCTTGAAAAACGAAAAATTGGGAAAATATCTAAAAAGGTGGTATTTCCGGTTATTCGATTTTAACCAAATTCTCGATTTAGCACACTAAGTGGAACTTACGGTTATTAGATTTTGGTCAAATTCTAGATTTTGTATACAAAGGCAGTTATGACCACAAATATAAATTTTTATCTAGCTAGGGCTTTTAGTTTCATAGGTATTTTATTCAGTTGTTCGGAATCACCAAAATAGTCTAAAAATTTTCGCCGAAAAATTCTCATGTTTTATTTTGTTGACAACTACTTTGAGTAATTCTGTTCTTGCATTTTTTGTTCGTTGAACGTTTCGACTGAAGACAACCTATCGCAAAAATTGTAAACATTTTGGTCATACGAAAAACTTCCTTCATTACCCTTTCAATTCACAAGAAAGATTAATATGGTGAAGAATTGTATGTTTCAACAGTTGTTCGAGAAAACTCGTCGTTACCAAATCCGATTACTATTTAAGCTTAATTGTGATCTCACTTTGTGAAACTCGTATCAATTCGTCTACTATTGCTTACAGTTGCTGGAAAAATGTTTTACTTCCGATCCTTCGTTCAAGGCTAAATACCTTAGTTTTATGCAAGAATATACAGATCGTCTATTTTAACCGGGCCACTATGGGCATCTCGGAAACGGTTAGAGATAGAGGATCAGTTAAATGGGAAAATATTTCACAATTTAGGAG
>JAHWXV010211500.1:0-10375 GCA_024586415.1 Phrixothrix hirtus | reverse complement strand
TTACCTTAAATTGTTGAAAACGCTACTTCACTTAAATAAATAGTTTTATTTCTAAATTTTTGATAGCCGAATTACAGTTCTATAAAGCAAAATCCTGTGTCTTCATCCTCTTTTGCAAATAGAAAAATGTGCGCTATCAATCAAGAAAGAAATATTCAACAGGATTAATTTAGGTAAGTACTTTTCATTCTTAATATTAAACTTTACTTTAAAGCTATATGTTTGCAACCTATTTTCTGTTAATTGCGAACCAGCGCCTTTAAAAATAGTTTATATCTATTTTATCAACTGTACCCGGAATACTTTAATTTGCAATCTTAAGTTAAAATTTCAAGCGGCACCATTCTGGTTCTTCTCACGGGATTTTGAACATAATTGTACAGGAGGATAAGGTACAAAAATTCTTCTTATGACTTCATTATAACACACATGCATTCTAGAATAAATTTCTTATAGCTTACTTGCCCACGAATTAACATGTGCAGCAAAGGCTCATTGCGTCGTTTGCAACATTGTGTTACAAATTGATGTTTCGAATTTAAACTTGCCCGTTAGCATTGTTTTTTTTGTGGATTTAGTCACATTGGGCTAATTTATGAACACAAAAGTTATTTCTTGATTTAATAATTAAATTAAACACCCTTATAAATTTAATTGATCCTTCATCGTAAAAGTCGATAAAAAGCAGTTCGTTGAAGTTTGAAATAGTTCCAAATGTCGTTCATTTGTTTATTTGTTCAAAATGCCGAAAGCATCCCTTGTTCAATTTTCATGTTTGATAAACCAAACAGAATGTATCTTAAAGATATACAATCACAATTCAATCCAAACAACTATCGAAAATTATCGATATTAAGATTACACATTGAAGCTGAATATCAACATTTCCTAACAAAACTGCAAGTTTTCGATAATCTAGAAGCGTTGCCAATTGGGCTAGAAGGCAATCAATATATACAATTGGTTCAATCGATTAAAACGCTCTACCTAAACATTAGCTCTGAAATTTAACTTGCAAATACAATATTTCCAGCCGCACCAAATTCTAAAGATGAATTAAAGTTGAGCTCAACCAGTGGTTCCAAAATCACACTCCTAAAACTACAAATTCCAAGTTTTCGGGAAAATTTACAGATTAGACATCGTTTATTGCAAAACTCGAATTAATTGTACATTCAAGTTGTGAATTAAATAATTTAGAAAAATTACAGTACTTGCTTCCGTCATTTTAGGACGAATCCTTGAAAATTATTGAACATTCGGCGCTCATTGACGCAAATTACGAAAGAGCTTAAAGTATACTTATAAATCGTGACTACAACCCTAAAATGCAGATAACTTTTCATTGTGAAAGCTTCTAAAAATAAATTCTATTGAAGGTTGTTCAACCGAATCAATACGAAGCTTCCTCTATGCATACACTGTACATTTCAGTTCGCTTAGTTCGATTCAAAACATTGATGTGTACAAAGTGTTCTTCACTACTTTCATATTGGTCAAATTTGCGAAAAGTCTTGCTTCACGTTTTGAAACCCAACACTCAGCTGCCAAAGATTTCCCTGGCATTGAATTGATTTTGGCCTCCCTTGAGAGTCAAGCTGTACAATGGGAAATTGTTGAGACCTTTTCAGGAATCTCGTCGCCAAAACCTACAACAAAACCTCATTTTCAACCAAACATAAAATCTTCGTCTCGTTCAAAACCTGTTACCGCCTCTTTGACAATAGGCAACTCAACCTGTAAATTTTGTGAAAATGCTATACATACACCTTCGCCTTGTTCAGTTTTCTTGAAGAAAACCCTCAGTCAATGCTTTGATCTAATCAAAAAACTACAATTGTCTAGGATCACATTATGTGACAGCACATAACTCAAAATTCGTGTTCTGTACATGCTCCAAACACCATCATTCGCTATTTCACTTTGAACGTAGGCCAACTATCGCCTCGTGCCATAAATGAACCTATTGTATCTGAAGCATCTACAGTTTGCAATAACGCTTCGTTAATCACAGTTTCATTTGATAACAAAACGGTCCTCTTGCCTACCGTTCTCGTATGCCTAAAAGTAACAGACACCCAATATAATGTTGCTCGTGCTGTTATTGACACAGCAAGCCATGTATTTCGGAAAATTGTGCCCAATCGCTTCGTTGCAAATGTAACCAGGTTGTGGTTCCAATTACTGGAATAGGGGAACGCGCACATCTTCGAAAGGCGTTTCCTCTCAGCAAATAACTTCGCTAGTTGGAACCTTAGTTTTGTATTCGAATCCGTTCTTCATCTTGAACAAAGTTACCTTGAATCTTCCTCGCTCTCCTGTGGATACCAAGGTCAGAGTATCGCTTTCGCACTTTGCATTTGCTGATCCTTCGTTTAATAAGCAGTCTTCGATCGATGTTTTACTTGGTGCAGACCTTGTAGCTTCAGTCATAATTGGAGCACCATTTCAACAACAACCTGAGTTGCCTTTCGTTTTCCAAACAGTATTTGGTTTTGCTGTTCTTAGAGCAGTCTCATCTCCACCTTAAGTTACTACCAATTTCTCAGTCGCAGTCTCTTCGTTGTGTTCCCTCAACGTGATGATTGAACACTGCCTCTTAACTCAATTGCAAACCTTTTGGTCCTATGAAGAACTACTTCATCAAGTATTGACTTTTCCAGAAGATAAATACTGCGAAAAGTGTTACCCTAAAGCCACTAGTAGAAATGCCCTTGGCCGGTATCAAGTTCATCTACCATTCAAAGCTGATTGCTCTCAGGACTTAGGTACTTCTTTTAATTTTGCTTATCAATGTTTGCGAACTCTGAAATGAAAATTAAGTTCGAGCTCAGAGTTCAAATCAAAGTATATTGACTTTATGCAAGAATATTGTCGGCTAGACCACATGATACCTCTCCCTCTCGGTATAAAGCCAAAAAATATTACGTCCCTCTCCATAGAGTCTTCAAGACGTATGGGGTCTAGTTCCATCTTGAGAGTCGTTTTCAACGATAGTGCTGTCTCATCATCAGGTCAATCCTTGAATAGCATGTTGGCGCTGGACTCAAATTACAGCCACCCATTTCATCTGTCATCATTCGTTTTCGTTGCTTTACTTTTGTCCTTTCATTTGACAAAAGACAAATGTATCGCCAGATTTTATTTGATCTCCAAGATTTGCGTTATCAAGGTATCTTATGGCGCACATAGCCCGATTAACCTATTAAAACATTCGTTAGGCAATGGTTACTATCGTGTTGCGTCAGCACCCTTCCTTGCTGTTCGCACACTTCCACAATTAGTACGTGATAAAGGTCATAAGTTTGCTAACGCTTCGAATATTTTGCAAAACAACATCCTTGTAGATGACATAATTGCTAGTGCAGATTCCATTGATAGCGCAGTTTCACTCAACGAAGAATTATGTGCTTTGTTGTCACTTCAGGGTTTGAACTCCGCAAAAGGTGTTACAATTCTCCTGTTCTTTTCACAGATGTTTCGATCGATCATCAACTTCATGTGAAAGCACATACTTCGTTGAGAAATTCGTATATATCGATTTTAGAGCTTATTTGGAATCCCAATACTGATAATTTTATATTTCGCTTTCCTAGGTCATCGCATTTGACATCGTAAACCTAAACAAACGCAAATTGTTATCGCTTATAGCCTAAATCTGTAGCCCATGTGGTTGGATGGCACCTAGTGTCATGATGGCTAAATGTATTTTGCAACAACTGTGGTTGCTTTCGCTTGGATGGGACGACTCTCTATTGCCAGAATCTGTTCCCAATTTGTCAAACTTTCTTGATTCGCTTCACAACAAGTTTCGATGTCTCGACTCATATTGATTTCTTCGGTCACGTACCAATTGCATGGCTTTTGTGACGCCTCACAACAGGGTTACACAGTAGTCATTTACCTTCGTTCCTCTTCGGAAACTGGAATTGCCGCATCATTGGCGCTTTGTAAACCTCGTGTCGCTCAACTACGAACCATCACCCCCTGCGCCTTGAACTCTTCAGTCCATATCTACTAGCCCAATTGATATACAATTTCGTTGATTTGTTCCAGGATTGCATTGATCTTGACTCAGAGGAATTGTGATGTGATGCAACCATCGTGATAACTTGGATACAAACTCTTCCCTGTAAAATTTAAACTTTTGTTGCTAATCGAGTGTCCTTCATTCAATCAACCACGCTAGCTGCTTGGTAGCGTTATATTCCATTAGAACAAAATTTCGCAGATATATCGTCCCGAAGAATTATTCCTACCGACCTGCTTCAAAATTCGCCGTAGTTTTTCGGACCTCATTGGTTTTAACAGTCTTCGCAATATTGGCCGAAACAAATTTCCCAATCGAGATATGCTCGAATTGAAATCTTCGTGTTTAATAATCACATTTGATGTACCAAACGTTGATCTGTTCCATCACGTTTCGTCTTGGCCGCAAGCAGTTATAGTTGTTGCTCGCATTTTTCAAGCGTGGTTAACTTCGTCACCCTTATCGTTGGATCAGCGCTATCAGAAGACTGAGATTACTTATGTAAATACATACAGTCGCTAGCGTTTGCGGTAGCATTGAAATGCCATCAGATAAAACCACCTTGTTCGAAACATATACAGCAACCTCGCCCGTCTTTAGACAATGGCGTCATTCGTGTAAGTGGCAGATTGAAAATCTCATTCTTATACTATTCCAGGAAACACCCCATCGTATTGCAAGGGAACCATTATCTAGCTCAAACATTTGTAGAGCATTGCCACGTAGCACATTTCGTACCACATGTCGGTTGCGTCGGGGGAATAAAAGCCTTTCAAGCTTTAAAATCTTAATAAAGTTTTAGGAAACATCTTTTATCATATATAGCTTCGAGTACCTTCGTGCGTTACGAGCACGTATCGTTTTAGCGTGCATTTCGCCAGTTTGAGCGCGACTTCTGCAAGCAGTGGACCTGTATTTATTGTTAGGGCGTTAATTGACCCCACGCGACCATCTTAGTAACAAAAATATTTCCATTATTTTTTGAAACTATAGCGTCTAGTAGGTAAGAGGAACGTATAATGCAGTGGCTAGAAGAAATAGATAATGTTGATGTCGTCGGTGGTAATGAAGATGATAAAAATTTACCAAAAGAGAAAGAACCTTCATAAAGTAAGCTACACGACTCACAATATGATCACAGAAGAGGAATATTTTCCCGAACAAAGGGAATGAACCACTAGTGATGAAAATATTCTATTTTCATATATGAAGACAAAATATTATGGTGAAGAAAAAATATTCAATGGACATGAAGAAATTACTTATAAGTAGTATAAACTGCCGGCAGCTCAAAATTGCGACAACATAACGTAGTGTCTCTCTTGCCCAAAGGCTATTTGCAAAGATGTTCAAGCTTCACAAGATTCAAAGCATCTATTTTTATTATAGATATACTCGAAAAAATTGTGTCATACACAAACGAAAAAATTTTATCCATCCAAAATGATTATACTAGAGATAGATATGTTTTTGAAACAAATGTATTAGAAATGAAAGCCTTTATGGATATTCTGTACATGGCGGGAGCATTCCAAAGTGGAAGATGTATATATTTCGGAAGATTCTGTTCAACGATTTCGATTTCTATTAAGATTTATGAAAACTAACGATATAAATACCTGTGAAAAAATGTCGTTGCCTGATAAGCTCACAGCTGTAAGGGACCTTTTCCAAAATTTTGTGCAAGAATGTCAAAATTGTTACTCAATTAGCGAATGTGTCACAATTGGCACTTATAACTAATACTAAAAAAATATGATCGAATCAGCAGGTGTCTCGTAAGAATTACTTAAAATCGATAGCAGTTTCAATGTTTTCAGCACGTCTGGAGTATAGAAGCATGATACTTTTATTGCCCCAAGAATTGAAGAGCCCAATTCAACGCTTTACATCATCACCTCTTTAAAACATAGACAACAATAATGAATCAAATGACCCACCAAATAAAAGACCCTTTGTTCATTACTCTCGCATAGAAGATAAAAAATAATTCACAATATGCCATTTTGTAAAAACATATGTTCCATGATAGCAGTTATTTGCCACGCTTACAAAGATATGTAAAGTGGGACTGATTATTCTATTCATTTCTTGCTTTGTTTCCATATATTTTTTTGTAAGGCATAAGAAGAACTTTTATGTTGTTTTTATTTTGTACGAAATTTGATTGGAAATTCAAGTTTTGGGGTACGTGAGCCGAAAACACGTGTTTTTAAAAATTGGAGTGTATGTGCCTGTGTGTCTCTGTGTGAACAGAATACCTCAAAAATGTAAAGTCGTAGGTAAAACAAAATTCTATATTTACGTTTGTAGTTATCCCAACATACTATTTCAACAATTTGACTGAAATTGGACAATCAATAATGACCCTCTATTCTTATCACTTTTTGGTTTTTCGTGATTTTCTCGAAATCGGGTCTAACCATATTTTAACTTACTATATTTCTTAGCCATTTAATTCCCTTTCATGTCATCTACATGACTTCTCAGAAAATTTTCTGTAAAGCGAGTAACGGGAAATAATTTTACCGTTAACTATGAATCAAATAACCGTGAAACTAACAATCCAATCTAAATGAAAACTTGTATTTCAGTTTACTCTCTATGCAAAATCAAGAAATTGGAATAACCGATAGTCCCTTTTGGTTTTCGTCATTTTCAAACATTTTTCGAACTTTTCGTGAAGTTGCAAATAGCGATTTTTCTAAAACTCAATATATTTATTACTTATTTAATCCTGTTTTATACAAATCAAGCGGTTTTTCTAATAAATTTCCAAAAATCGGGTAACCGGATGTATTTAAATTGTTAATTGTGAGCAACATATATTAAAAATAAAGCATCCTAGAAAAATAAATTTTATATTTAAATTTAGTACTTTCCTAAAACACTCGAAGTTAAAATCTCAGGACTAGACCTGCCATTTTATTCTTGCGATTTTTAGAATTGTTGCATATTTCTCGAAAACGGCTAAAAGAATCTTTTTTTCAATATACTGTGTTTCTTAAGTCTACTACCTCTTTATGTGAATTAATCGGTTTCTATGAGAAAATTCGTTGAAGCGAATTAGCAAGGAAAATTTCCGGACTTAAGCAGTACTTTACGTATTTAGTAATTTGGATGAGTGACTGTTGCAATTATCGTTCCTAAACTACACATAAATAATGTTTTAATCATTTTTGACATTATTTGCTCTATAATACGTAAGAAAAAGTGTGTTGTTGTATGGCAGATTTTTTTGTTAGTTTTAATTCGAAGTCGTGACTTTAATCTGATTAAATTTACATTTACAGTTGTCCGAACTAATAATAGAGCACAACAATTACTTCAACATTATTGACTGATATACATATATATATATATATTTCCATAATAGAGTTATTGCAAAAATTGTTCTGAATATTTTAAACCATCTATTCTAGTTAGCAGAAACATAAATCCAGTTGATTTTATGCACATAGTTTTTTGCATAACATGTACGGAAGTAAATAATCTCGAAAAGTCAGCTGGAAAAAATATTTTGATATTGACAGTTTACGTTATTGGAATTTATATTGTTTGTACACATAACATCTGACAGATATCTCAGACTCAATTTAATTTATGATTTTGTCGATATCAGACGTAATATTGCGAAAAATGGAACGAAATACCTAATATACGTCGTTATAGTGTCGTCAACTAGTTATACATCACATGAAAGACAAAAATTATGTCAATAAATAGCGGCACTGTTGAAAATAATGAAAAGCACATTAGTAGATATTATTAAGAGGTATATTCATGAAAATCAAATTAAATCAATACTGCAGAAGGGATATTCAAACTTATTAAATAATCGAGAAGAAAGTAAAATGCTCAGAAAACTAAAGGAAATCATAAGGAAAGTGCCATAAAATTGATTGCAAAATTACTTCAAGAAGCTTGGAAGAAGTACATCCAGACACAATACGCAGTGCGTTAAAAAAGCATGGTTATAATGGCAGGGCACCATCAAGAAAACCGTACATAGTCGAAACAAATCGTAACAAACGGTCGAACTTTGCCAAATAATACATAAGAAAAAAGAAACTTGGTGGAATAATGTAATATTTACTGATGAGAACAAACTCATATTGTTCTGCGTCCATGGGATCCAAAAAGATTGAATTTGCTGTCATTCATAAATATAACATTATCCCGTCAAGTTTCTTGTTTTCTTATATATTCTTTCGTAAAGTCCAATCGTTTCTTATGGCTTGTTTCATTTAGGTATGGTTTTCTTCGTGGTGCTCTGCCATTGTAGCCATGCTTTTTAACTCATTGCGTACTGTTTTCTAGATTGT
Organism: Phrixothrix hirtus; assembly: GCA_024586415.1. NCBI lineage: Eukaryota > Metazoa > Arthropoda > Insecta > Coleoptera > Phengodidae > Phrixothrix > Phrixothrix hirtus. Next base: position 2,020 of record JAHWXV010211500.1, on the reverse strand, counting down.
CTTCTTTACCAAGTTCTTCTAATGATTTCACGGTCAATTTTAGGGCAGTTTCATTAGGATTTCCTTGTACCTCTTTGAGAATTTTATGTTCTTCTAGATTGTCTAATTTTTTTGGAAGGGCGTTTTGTGGTATTGATTCAATTAGATCTTCATGAATATACATATCTCTTAATAATATATCCTACCGTCTCTTGCTTATTCTTAACAATTCGACTTTTTATCGATATGTTATTTGTTTTTCGTAATGATTAATAGCTAGTCGACACTATAGCGACGTATTTTTGCCTTTTTGCAAAAATTTTTCGCGATACTGTCTCTGATATTGACAAAGTCACACGTCAGGGTATTTTTTAGATGTTATGTTTACAAGTAACATAAATTCCAATTTCATCATATTACGTGAAACGCTTTCTTATCGTGGGTAAACTAGTAGTATCCGAATTTCTTCAAACTCAAATTTCGAAACTCTACTTTAGCACACGTTATTCAAAAAATGTTATGCATAAATGAATTGAGTTTATGCTCCTTTTAACTTGACTATGGAAGTTGGAGTAATTTAATTGTGTCCAAATATTAATTCGAGTTACTGTATACATCCAACTACTTTTGATAAGATAAAAACGAATAATTACTAAATAACCTTTCGTCAAAATTATAATTCGAAAGGGAATACTACGTATAGTTTCAAAAATATAATTGGTAAAAGTTAAAGTTATGGGTTTCAATCCCCGATATCATGTCATATTACCAGGAGGACCGACACTGCAGTTATTTTGATAAACAAATTTAAACTAATTCCAAATATTTTTATTAAGGACATTCAATGACAATTGAATTAAAAGCCACTGGATTTGGAAATATTAAGATCCATATGGGCATTTATAAGTAAGTAATGTATATAAATATAAGTTAAGTTTTAACTTTATAAAACTATTGAAAAATAAAGTTTATTAATCAACTTTACAATATAACTATAACCTATGATTTACAAGTACGACTATTATAAACTGCAAGTATTTTCTGATCTATTGCAAATTGAATTAACGTCTTTATTTGTAACATAATAGGTGCTTAGTTAACATAGATAAAACATTATATATAGTACACTTTAACTGTCATATAACTCCTCCATCCCTAGAATTAAGCTTCCTCCGGAATTGCTTGTCTTCTGGGAGTTGAGAGTTCTTCCTCTTGAGATAATATCTTCTTACGATGTAGACTGCAATTGCTTCAAATGTTAATAAGTATATTATTATTGTCCCGGTACTCGGGTAATGGTTGACGAACTTTGGGATTGATATTGGTACTATAGGGTACAGAGCTATTTCTTTCCATCAAAGAGTCCTCAAATCTATTTTCATGTCTGGTATGTTCGTGGAATTTAACTATAGTTGGATTTTTTTCCAATAATATTGGTGTACCAAAACTGGATTCTTCGAAGTTTAACTGCTAATTCTTAAATGTTACATTACATTTATTTTCCTTTATTAAAAATATGCCTTTGAGTGAATTAATTCAGTTTTTATTTTGACAATTTATATAAAGTTCTTCTTCTTCTGGGATGACCATTAAATATTGATTAATTTCGGGTACTATTCCTATTTCTTATATTTAATATTGTATATTTACAATTTCTGAATTCCTGTGACTTGTGGATTTCTTTTTCACATTTCGCATCATGTGCGGTTATTAATTGAGTGGAAGATTGATATATTTTGCTTTTTGCACATATGTCAGTTAGGGGTTTTGTTTCAACATTTGAGTTTAACAAATATCTTACATTTAGAATTATTGTAATATATTCTGACTCCTGCTTAGTGGGTAAAGGCAGTAAATAATATAATCCATAATATATTCTAAAGTTACTAGGTATTGTTATAAAATAAATAATTCGAGGGTAATCTATTTTACAATTAATGCTGTTCATAAAATTAACATTAGTTATAAATAATTAATTTTAGAACATGGAAAGATTTAAGTATTTTAAAAATAAATACTAAATCTTTCCACAAATATTAAA
>JAHWXV010211490.1:0-10718 GCA_024586415.1 Phrixothrix hirtus | reverse complement strand
CCCCCCCCCCCAGTCCCCGAGAATTTGAAGGTTAAAGAGAGCTTTCTTCGAGCATTCAGATTAGAGTACCAACCTTCTAAGGTACATGTACGCTTAGCATAAAGTGTAGTAGCCATTCTAGAATAATAACTTCGAATTAGCTACCCGTTTTTTTGTGTTCATCGTGGATCAAAAACCGAAAAGGGTTTAGGATCGTAGGCTCTTCTGACAATCTATTAACAAGGGTCAAAATATTCGATATCCCGTCGAACCAACTCAAAAAGGAGTCGTTGAAAGTCAGGACAAGTATTTTCAATACAATAAATTTCTGGAACCTGGTCGTCAACACTTGCCACTATCACAGGTACCGAAGTAATATTAAAACTACGTATTAATTCATTGGGGAAATTGCTCACATCAAGCGAGATTTGGATATTTCACCTCAATGTTTTTGAGCCTTGATTATTTAAACTGAACTTAATGACAGAAGTATTGTTATGACCACCTTAAGTCTCGAAAAATGGGTCAATAGTATACTCTTGGTAGTTAATTAATTAGGATTACGATATTTAAGCTTCTAGTCTTTGTTTTGGGATCCCTATATATTTAAATTACTTAATTTAGGATAAGTTGTTCTATTACTACAATTAAATTAGTGGAAAAGACATGTAAATATTATTTTATGTGATTATAATTGTTTATCTAAACCGATTCCATATCTTCTTATTTTAAATACCTTTAGGTTTAGGAACATAATATAATATATTTTCTTACAGGAATGTAAAAGGTTTAAATAATTGGGTACGCGCACAAATTATAAGTTTTACAAAAATACTCATGATATAACTTCTTCAGTGGCGTGTAAGAAACCCAGTACATAGTAAGTCTCCTGATTATCACCATTTCATTCACGATTGGAGTTCATCGTCCCTATCAGAAGTCTCCAACAGAAGATTTCAAACACGGCTCTAAGTTGGAGGCACAAATTGAAAAACCTCGTACTAATCATGATAATGTAAACGACGATGACTGGGAACCGGATAATGTCAAGCAAGTTCAAAAACTTCAAGTGGATCCATGTAATTGGGGTGACAATTTTTGGAAATCATAATAAGAATTGAGTCTTTCCCACGAGCTTAGTTAATGATTTTATTTAAAATTATTTTAAGTTATTACTATTAACTAGACTCGCGGGGTAGACTCAACTTTTATTATAATTTCTAAAGATCAAGAACGTTATTCAGACCTTAAGTTCTTATTAAAATGGAAGAATGAACGTTGAAGGCTAAGTTGAGAGGAAGAGCACCCATTTAATTCCGTTCTTAAAGCATATTGGTTTCAACGGAATTTCTGGAAGAGTACTTTTGAATAGAACTCTGGAAAATGGTGACGAAAGTGAAGAAGGAATGTAGTAGGTGGTTCCAAAAAACAGACTAGCGAAGGTTTTGCAGCAACTGCATGATGATCGACAAAGAGGGCATATATGAATGAAGGAAACGCTGGAAAAGGTCCGTAAACGATTTTAATGGATAAACTGTAGAGATGATGGTAAGGAGTGGTGCCGAAAATGTATAATATACGCGGCTGGGAACGGTTCATTGGAGAGGGGAAGCACAATGCGGCAATATAAATTTGAAAGAGTAGAAATTAATATAGGTTGTCCATTTCCAGAAACCAAAGCAGGAAACATGTACACCCTAGTTGCAATGAATTGTTTTAGTAAATGGGCCGAATCATATGTTCTATTAAATCAAAAGGTAGTTAAAGTGACTGACAACTTAGTAAAAGAACTGTTTAGCCATTTCGGAATTGCATTGGAATTATATTCAGACCTAGGTACAAATTTTAAGTCTTTGCCAGCTGTTGAAGACCAGAGCAATAGCTCTTCATCTTCGGTCAGGCGGAATTCTGGGATGCACGAGCCAAACCATGCGAAAATATTTGTTAAAGGTTGTTTCATACCATCGAAGAGATTACAGCCAGTACTTGTATCTACTTTTGTAATTTGGTTGAAATCCCCAAGAGGAGGAGGTTGCTGGAAATGGATACATTGGAAGTCTTCGAAAGGAACTAAATTCAACTCATGAGGGAGCTCGCAATAACCCCAGATTGACAGTGATCGATTGAAATTCCCCCATGTGGTAAGTTCCAACGCGTGAGGGTTTCTTCCTAATGATCCATCTTGGTTGTATCAGCTTCAACGATGACGAGGTCTATATCCCAAATTCAAAGATCTTGGGAAGAATCGTATAAAGTTATAAAAAGGATCAACGACGTAATATATGCAATAGTGTAAGAGGACACTCTAAGATGGTTCGTATAAATCGGTGAGCTCCATGTTGTGGGAAAAATGGAGAACCGGAACAATAAGAATGCAAGTAAAGGACGAACCTCGTTGGGTTGGATATATTTGAAGGCACGAACACCCCACATAGCTCGAGTTTATGTTACCACGGTTAAATGTACCAGTTGAATATGTCTAGCCCGAACACTCCGTGATATCGCAGTCGATTTTAAAAGAGGTATGGTGGTGTAGAAGAATTACAGCAACAACGGCCATGAATAGGTAAGGAATGCCAACAACTACGCCGTCATCGCCAAGATATTCGAAGCATTTACTGCCTTGTGACGAAAGCCTTGTTCGATCAGAAGGCACGTTGTGAAGACCTGTGGAAGACATTATGTGTCCCAAGGAAACAAATTTGTGCCGGTGGTCGTAGAATATTAGCAGTATCAAACAAAGCCGGATAATGGTTTAGATCACCTGGACTTACGCGTGGTATGTAACATGTTGGACGTAGTTTTCCTGGTGTGTAGCTAAAATGCGATAGGAACTCCGAAGACGAAATCTGTGGACTGTCACTTCTTTAAGAAATTCGGACTGCAAGTATGGATCGAAGTACAGATTCCAAAATTTGCAAACGAAAGTAGCAAGAACGAAGTCTGAGGTCGCTGTTGTGGGACGTAACAGTTTTAAACAGGAGTTAGTGTAACAAGATTAGAAACTACTTTGTAGAAGATTCCAGAACATTTCGGAAGATTCAATGAAATATTTCAAAAGGTTCCATGGAACTAAATTATGTAATCACAAATGACTAATTACGGCAACTTATGTATAAGTAAATTCAAAGCCCCGGCAGTGAGTGTTGGGATTGAAATTTAGTACATCAAGATTCTGACTAATTTTATTTCCTACTAATTTCGAATGTCTCCAGATTTTTCACTTCCATATAAAGTGCACTTTAAAATCCTTTTGTTTAGTTTTGCTAAGAATCTTGCCTTGTAAGGAGCTATTATATATAAATATAAGTTAAACGCTTATTATCAATGTACTGTGAAATAAATATTTAGTTGAATAAGTGTCAATAAATAATTATAACTTAGTAAATATAAATAAAGACTTTTAAAACTATTCAGTAGTTTCGTTACTGTATAAAATGTTTTGTTTACTTCCGTTGTATACGATTACATCTTTCGTAATCTATGTAATCTTCGTAACTATGAATGTACGTACATTTGCAGCCTTGCACGTTTGCAGAATTATTATTTATAATACGCGTTGCATACTTTTCTGTTAACTCAGCACGTATTAGCCTATGTTAAATTAAGATATCAAACCCGTAGCTGTAGTTGATAATTAACTATGATAATATTGTTCCTGATTGTGTGTTCCTTATCTAGCTTAGAGATTATACAGATTATGTATGTGCGGTTTATTGCAGTTTATCTGACACCCACTTAATTAATTGTTGTACAATTTCTCTTAATGGTAAATTGTTAATGACTTAGAGATCTTCTATGTTTTATTATTAAGATGCTTTGAAATATGTACATAAATTACGAGTCCATAAAGATTGGGAATGAATACCTTACGCATCACGTATATAAGTCATATATAAGAATTCTTGTATTCGTCGTTTAAATGGGCAGATGCACAATCGTGTTTCCGGTATCGGACTAATGTCAAGATTGGGTTACACAATAATTTGAATTTCATTGTGAAATTGAAGATACCTTAAGGTTTTAGCCAAATTGAGAAAATAAATTAGAAAGAAGAAACTCTAATTGCGGCGAAGTAGCATGTGAATTCCTGATCACGGTGATGCAATGGTCACGCTCATAATTAGTAACCATTTTCTGATTAAAATAAGTACATAATGCTGGAAAACCCACATTTATCGCCGAATTTAGCTGCGTGGAGCTTTTACCTGTCTCCTAAGGTGAAACTCACATTAAAAGAAGCCATTTTAAACTATAAACAAAATACGGTAGGAAACACAGGCGTTTCTGAGGGAATTAACACATGAAGACTTGCAGCAACTATTTCAAACAAAGGAGAATTTCTACACAATAGTGTAATAGAGGGCGAAAGTATGTTGTAACTAAGAATGGACAAGCTGTAAGAAAAATCACAGTTTAGCACCGGTTTCGTTATTTAGTGATCACATCTCACACAAAGTATCGGTACTTTCGCTATCACAACCATATAAAAGAACATTTCAGTGACCACGTTCCAACCAAATGAATTAGTTGAATGCTTCACATTCGTTTTAAAAATTTAGATGTCCGATTAAAGAAATAAACAACACCTTATCAATAATTCGTATTTAGTACACAGTCAAAAGTCAAAAAAATCTGATTTTAAAGGACTGTAGTTTTGAAAACAATTATGATAGCCGGTAAAATACATGTCCAAGCATGAAGTTTTATTTTGAATTTTTACAAATGCTCCAGATGTCCTCCTCCCTACCTACACCGTAGGTATACTCGTTGGAAAGCCTGGATTGTAAGAGTTTCATTGTGTTGGTGGTTAGGTCAGATTAGGTTAGGTGTTTGCAGTTGCCATTCGTTGCCGGTAGGCACTATAAAAGTGCTCCTTGTTTCTTACCAGACGCCCACTCTTCACTCCGCTTCAAAATGGTGTACCAGCAACAGAAAGCATTTGGTGTTCCCCGCTTTAACAAGTATGACCGTTACAACTGTGTAGGGTGATTTTCATAGACCGCACAGTGTTGCACTTCCCATCACTCAGAGCACTCACCGTTGGTATAAACAGTTTTAAGGAACTGGTTGCCTAGATACAGGATGTTTCGGAATAGCATGCTAATACTGAAGGCACTTATTCTTTGAGTGATTTTAAGAAAAAGATATTATATCAACATAGGTCCGTAATGGTATTATTTCTGACATATTTTTTAGAAAAAAATGTCTTTTTCGTAATACGTGCAAGACCACTTTAGATATCTTTTTGAATTTTTTTAACTGGCAATCGGATATAAAAACATCTTTTAAAACAAAAATATTCAATCTACTTTTATCAGTGGCACCCGCGCTAACATGTCCTTGAATATTTTTAACGAAAGAAATGATACGCCACTGGTTTTTCAAAATAAATAGTATTTTTATAATTACGCTTTATTTCTTAGTAAAAATGGTTTATTGCCTTTTTTCGTCCGGTGAGCGGTTTTCGATGAAAAAATAAAAGCCATTCATTTGTATGTCGTTAGACGACTTGTGTGCAGTAGATGAGATAATCTGCTGGACCGACAGCATAAGTAGTTCAAAACAAAATGAAACTTTGAAAAATATTTATCGAATACAATATTATTAAATGATAACGTAAATTAGAAATAAACTAATCTAAACACATAACTGTTGATATAACATTTTTTTTAAAATCACTTAGTGCATTAAGTATTAGCATGCTATTCCGAAACACCCTTTATACATAGGTAAAATTATTGGTCGCCTTCGTGTTAATCTATCGTGTATACGTACCCCGTACGGCTGGAGGAGATATTCAAAGCATCTGTAAAAATTGTAAGTAAAATTTGTTTTATAAATTACCGCATGATTATACGTTTATTATTTTAAAAAAATAGGCTTTTGAAATCGAATATTACTTTCCAATACACGCTATATTTGAGTTCCCTACATATACATATTTACATAGATTTATTCCATATTAATCATATAAAGCATCTGTCCCTCCCAGGGACATATGAAGCGATTACAGACCCATAAGGGTCCGTTAGCCTTTCTATGCCCAAGACCATCTGGGCGTGGCGAAGAGCCACATCCTCCACAAGGTGACTCTGTTAAACACCCTAACAAAACGCGGCGGATCTATGGGAGTAAACTCAAATCAAAAATCCGCAATCCTAAGGTGTTCTACCGTGCTGATGGGATGAATGGCTATGCGTTAGTTAGCTGTTAACGGTAGCGTACTTCCTGCGTTAAAAGGGAATGAAATTAATGATGACGGATTTGCAAACTAAATTACTCCAGGGAGGAAGGACCAATGGTCCACAATCCCTCTACTCTATGGCGAGCACCCCGCAGATTCTGAGGGAGGGCAACACTTCCATGCCATCCCAGTTTATCGAGGTAAGCAGTGGAGCGTGCAGCACTGCACCTTGTAAGATTACTGTACGAGACACTTCAGAAGAGGGAGGTTGGCCGGTCAAACGAAGAGGTTTCGAACTGAACCAGGAAAAGGCGGCAATGCCCCGGTTCCTGATCGTCAAAAAGAAAGAGGGAGATTTTAGTAGACATAGCCCACTTGCTATTCATAGGAATTTGTATGGGATAGCTGGAGAATTAAAAAATGTTAAGAAAATAAAGGAAGGCTTGTTATTGGAAACGGTATCTGGGGCGCAATCTTCCATGTTACTAAACATCACAAAATTGGGTGACAATTTGGTGGAAGTTACTCCACATTGTAGTTTAAACAGCTGTTAAGGTGCTATTTTTGTAGGGATCTACTTAGTTGTTCAGTGGATGAAGTTAAAGAGGAATCGAAGACTAAAGGAGTAATAGACGTGAAAAGAATAAAAACACGTGTTAATGGTGAACTTGTAAAGTCGGCAACTCATGTTTTTACCTTCGATAATTGGAAACTTCCTAATAGAGTTGAAATCGGGTACTATTCTGCCCCGGTTAGGTTGTTTATTCCCGAACCGCTAAGATGTTTAAGGTGTCAGAAATTTGGCCATATTTCGGCAAGATGTGAAAGTCAGCCAATCTGTGTTTGTGGAAAATCTCGTCACGGCGGTGCCCATTGCGTAGAGCCACTAGTATGTGTAAACTGCGAAGGAAATCACTCCGTCAGGCTAAGGCAGTGCCCAATTTACAAGCAGGAAGCGGCGATACAAGAGCTAAAGTCCAAGGAGGAGCTCTCCTATGTTGATGCAAGAAGGAACGTAATAATACCAACCCAGACCTAAAGTCAGTCGTATGTGAGAGCGGCTTCAACGTCGTATAAAGCTGATATACAGCAGCTTGTAAAAGGGTTAATACCCCAATTAATTTCGGCTCTACAAAAGAAAGGACAGACAATCGTGGTAAAGGTATTGAACTTCCCGTAACACAGGAAAATCAAGCTGATATTATAACCACCTTACCTCAAAATAAAGAGGACACGGCTTCAAAAGAAGAAATGGATGCAGTTTCAGAAAGCAACCCAAAACGGGCAAGAAGTAAAGACAGCTCCAACACGAAGGGTAGTTTCGAATCTATCGATGATAAGTTGTTCAAGGAAATTGCTGCCACGAGAGGTACTAGAGGTTGGCGGAGTGGTACACCGCGGGGACCATGACACGCAACGCAGAAAGTTAAAAAGACAAATAAGAAACTTATATGTTGACTAATAGAATCTAACTGTGATATTTACACTGTGGTAGTTTTTATTGGAAAGTAGTTTTCTGTTTTATTTTATCTATTTATTAATTTTTATTTGGATCCTTTCATTTAAGTGTTTTTTTTTGCATTGATTTGTGATTTACATTATTTATTATACATTAAACGCTATAAACATGTTAAATTCTATTATAAAACAAACTATGGACAAAGTACATACAATTGTCCAATGGAATTGTAATGGCTTTTTAAACAAAAGAGAAGAAATGGAATTAATATGTAATAAATATAACCCGTTATGTGTAGGTATGCATACAAGAAACACATGTGCATTTCCAAGCCAAGGTAACTCTTAAGAATTATAACATCTACCGTAGAGACGAAATCCGCGGTGATAGGGCTCATGGTGGAGTTGCCATATTGTTACGAAAGGATGTTAAGGGAGTAGCTCTAAGATTACATACTAACCTACAAGCAATAGCAATGAATATTTCCTTTCCAATGAAACTAACGGTATGTTCTATATACTTACCCGAAGCTAACTGAGCCTCTTAAGATATAGTTCAACTAAAATCACAATTAACTGCGCCATTTTTAATTAAGGGTGATTTTAATGCTCATAAGCCTACATGGGGCTCTGAACAGACTAATCATGCGGGTAGAATAGTCGAGGAAGTGCTTTTAGAAAACGATATTGGCTTGTTGAACACTGACAATCCAACCCACTTTACGTCACAGTATGGTACCTTCTCTAATATTGATTTATCTATTGCCTCTACATCCTTGCTAGGGGCTTGTAAGTGACATATAGAAGAGGAGCTCTACCATAACTATCATTTTCCGGTAATAGTGTAATTCTTGAACGAAAACCGGGTGCCCGTGTATGTATCATCAAAATGGAAAGTACAAGATATAGAATGGACATGCTTTCACGACAATATATTTAACCCTCCACGAGATATGCAGCGACCTAGCATGAAAATGTTGATCAACGTTCTGTATAGGGTAGCTAAATAAACGATACCCAAAGGTTTAGGGGGCCCAATGAGGAAGCTCCCAGTTCCATGGTGGTCTGAAGGTATTAAAACTGCAATAAGGGAGAAAAAGCACGCTCTTGGTCAATTTAAAGGGAATCCTACTACGGATAATTTGGTTGCGTTTAAACGCAAGAGAGCACTGTGCCGGAGAAAGATACGGGCAGGTAAACAGGAATCATGGAGGGCCTACACATCAATATTGACCAAAGAGACGATGCAAATATGGAATAAGGTACGTGCTATGAATGGAATTTACACATTTAACGCTGGGTCACTTGAGTTAGTTGATGGAAGCATATCATCGGATAAAGAAACAACAGCCAACCATTTAGGCAGCTTCTTTTCATCTTCCTGTAATGAAGACATATTAGGCTCAAACCATGCAGCTATGATGGATTTCAGTACCGAGGAGCATTCTAGCCATAATATCCCATTCATAATGGAAGAACTACAGGGTGCGATAGCAAACTATAGGAGCGGGGACCCGGTCTCAAACGATATATCGTACATACAGAGTTTATAAAACATCATCCTCTTTCAACAAAAGTAAAACTACTGAATTCTTTAAATGACATATGTAAAGGACAGTATTTGCCGGACCAATGGAAGGAGGCAATAGTGGTACCATTACCAAAAGTTATAAACCCAAGGGTACCATCAAAATACAGACCAGTTTCACTCACGTGTTGGATTGCAGATCTACAAGAGCGAATGGCTAGCTTCAGATTGAATTGGGTATTAGAAGGGGGCAACTACTATCGCCGTATCAATTTGGCTTTCGCAAGTATTTTTCAACATTGGATGCACTCGTATTTCTTGAAAATACAATAAATAATTGATTTTTACACTGGCTACATATGTCCGCAATCTTTATAGATATCAAAAACGCATTTAATATGATACGACATGAAGATATTCTAAAACAGCTACAAGAATGGGGCTTTAAAGGTAATTTGCCTAATTACATTAAACGCTTTCTAGAAAATCGCAAAATGCGTGTGGGAGTAGGGGATGTACTCTCAGAGTGGTATACACTTAAAAATGGAATGTCACAAGGTTCACCCCTAAGTCCTACATTGTTCCTTATTGCTATTAATTCAGCCTTAATATCTATAGATCAGTCCTTGGGTTACTACGCATACGCGGACGACATAGTAATATTTAAATTTCATCAGTCTGGTCAGGTGATTAAGCAAGAGCTACAAGAAGGACTTAATAAATTAGCATTGGATTTGAAGAAAAGAAACTTGTGCATTTCTATTAAGAAAACAAAGTCAATACACTTTTGTAAAAAGCGTTCAAAGTATACCATGACATCAGCTTTGCACTTGAAGGGTGAAAATATTAACGACGTGGAATCAGTGACGTTTCTAGGAGTTATTTTAAACTGTAAACTCACCTTGAAATTACATATAGAAGGCTCAGGATCGAAATGCAGAACGGTACTAAATTTAATTAAGTGCCTGGCCTATAAAACTTGGGGAGCCGATAGAGGAGTCTTAATAAAAATCTATAGTTCAACAGTTTTATCTAGATTAGACTATGGATGTATGGCATACTCCTCTGCTAAAGTGAATAGGTTAATTCCTTTAAATGCTATACATAACCAGTGCCCAGTGATGACTTTCTATGCAGATTCCGGTCTAGAACCACTTTATCTCCGACATAAGAAGATGATTGTATTATATAGATTAAATTTGCATAGAAAAAATAAACATGACATCCTAAACTTATTCAAGAAGAACATATTTCAGTAAACATACAATAACCAACCAACACGACATAAGGCTTCGTCATACAGATCAGCAGCAGTTATAGAGGAATTGGGTGTACCGGAAAAAAATATTTACTTAACCACTATTGATGAAGAAGAACCATGACTATTGGACAGTTTACAGGTTAATTTGGACCTATCTGGCAAGAGTAAAGATTTAACCTCAGTGGCATTAAGGAGGCTATTCCTGGAAACAATAGACAAATATGCAGGATATCAAATATTCTTCACTGACGGATCTAAAACTCCAAATGGTGCGGGCTGTTCCATTGTAAGTGGTAACTTGTCTA